>JAYKAV010002053.1:299083-316583 GCA_035582835.1 Phoebastria nigripes | reverse complement strand
CAGCTTTCAGCCTCAGTCCTCATCCCAATTGCCGAAATACATAGAAGCTCCAAACAATGAGCTAGCTGTGATAAAAAACTATTGTCTGCTTGAGACAGCTCCTCTGGTTAGCTGTACTATATGTACAAAGTTATTCATTGTTGGCTACACAAATATTTTTTTTTAAAATCCACACCTCCCCTGACTTTTTGCAAAAAAAAAAAAAAATTTTGAACTTGTAGTGTTCCCTTGTACTTGTGTAAAGCTTAACAAGAGAATTGACAGTTCTTGACTGAATACCTCCAGTGCATCACCTTACAAAAAGTTATTGATGACCTAATGTAGATAATATAATCTTGAAGCCTTGTGAAGAAATAATGTATTAAAGATGACATCCTTTCAACAGACAATTTCCATTGCAGACTTATACAGTGGAGTGAAGATAAAATTGAGTGGGATATATAAATTTGGTGAATAAAAGATGAAAGGTTGTAATGAAAAGACAGTGAAGAAAAATGTGTCTTTTGTAAAAGCTGTAAGAATGAGGGAAATACTAAACTTTCCCAACTGGCTGCATTTGGCTGTATTGAACTTGACATGTATGCACCTTCACTAGCAAGAGTCTTGGATTTATCAGGAAGATGAAAAATCCTAAAGAGTTTCCTTGTGGAGAGCAGAAGGCGAATGGTAGTATTTCTGAAGAATTCCCTTGGTAGCCTTTGATTCAGGCACACTCTTAGATACCTTGATATGTGTTGTGGACCTGGCCTCTACATGAGCAGGCTTGTATTTGTGTGTCAGGGTTGCCATACCTGTGGAAATCAGCTGCCTTGCTGTGCTGTGGAATGAGCTTTTTAATTATATAAGATTTAAGAATAATAATGTTAAAATCACAATTTTTAAAGGAAAAAGTTACAAGAGTATAAAACAATAACAATGATTATTGACATTGTATCTTGCAGTAAGTACACTTCATTGGGTGCTCTTGTCATCCTGTCTGGCTAATTAGCCAATCCAACTTTTCCTAATCCAGAAACTTTTGAGCGCTACATTTTTCCTATTACTTTTTCTAAATATCCTTACTAAATCCTCTGAGAGCAGCTGCTCTGGGCAATCTGTTCTTTCTCTACTCAGATGGAATGTCCTCTTCCTTGTTCATCTTTTTATTCCCTATAATTTGGGCACTGGGGTGCTGCATGATACTGTAAAGGATAAGGTCATTTTTTTTCCAGTCTTACTTATTTAAGATTACATGATTGACATTTTTACTGTATGTATGTATGAGTACTTTCCCTGGTCCTAAATTTCAGGTTGCTTTTTTGTCTTTGTTGTCTTTTAAATCCCAGAAATACAACTTTACTAGCCTAACAAATTAAATGTCTTAATTATTCATGATTTATGTTCCCTGTAAGATTTATTATGTTTAGCTTCCTAGAAGCTTTATATACAGTCCACATAAGGCACTTTTTTTTTTTTTTCCCAATGGGGTAAGGGTTGGAGATGCATTTGAGGGTGGAATGGCCAAAACTGCTTATATTTTGTTAGATTTTGAGAAATCCAATTACCAGTATCTCTTAATCCACTGTTGTTCAAAGGGCTTGCTTTCTACTGGAGTACTGTGATGGCAGTAACGCAAGTTCACTAGTGGGTCCTTGCTACAGCATCAACCCACTAAGAAGTATTGGCAAGGAGGAGCTCCAAGGAGAGCCAGCATCATGCCTACTAATGGTTTTATTTTGTTGGATCAGTTCTGAATTTCTCTAAGCTACATATCACGACAGGCAGTCTGCTTAGCTGCTTTTTTTGGTTACTGAAACCTAGCTTCTTTCTCTACTTTTATTCCTTCATGAGGTAGATTTGGCTGGCACCTAAAATTGTGTGTTCAAGAAGGGGCTTGATGCAGAGAACATCACTGTGCAGTTTCAAGATGGGTCTATTTGGTATCTGATGAAAAATAATGTGGTTCCTCAGGAAGAGGATGAAATTCAGTTAGCAGAGGTTGTGAGCACAGATAAGTTATTTAGAGGAGGAGGAGAAGTGAGTCTTTGCAATTAATTTTTTAAAGTTACTAGAAAAATTAACATGCATTCTCTTGTGATTGGGCTATTTTTTATGGGTGTGTAGGTAAATGGTGGCGATATTTATTCTAATGCCAGTGTTGGCAATATATGACAAAGCCTACAGTTTTTCCTTTTGACTAGAATTTTAGTAGACATCAGATCCTTCTATTAGGAGTGTTATCTGGTGAAGTTCACCTCTTTGAATGGAAACTAGTATTTTTGAGAGCAATACCACAGTTTTATCTGACCTGTCCAGCTTGAACAAATGTTTTTTACGAGCCATGATCCAGAACCATCTGGCTGAAATTCAAGTTCAGATGTCACTAGTTCTAGCTACAAAGTTTCTGAAATGTCTGTCCTGTTACAGAAATTCTCTGTTCCCCTCTTTCTTGTTGTTATGGGTTGTCTTTTTATGGCAGTGCTGTAGCTGCAATCACTGGCGTACAGAAGAGGGGAGGAAGTCTTGTGAGGAAGCTCCTTGCTTCTCTACACTCGGAGGCCATACTCTTTTCTTTCTCAATTTATCTGCTAAATAGATTCCCATCTTTGAAACATATACGTGAGTGCATAGCTTGAAGGTTTGTGTAGCTTTATACTGCAGTACCCATATGTTCTGCCTGATCACTAGAAAGGAAGGGGATGTTTCTGGTAAGGCTTCTTAACTCTTAGGATTATTTGTTTATGGTAAGAAGGTTTGTCTTGTATCATTGCATTTCTCATTAAGGCATCTCAAATTCAGAACAGTAAATGTTATATTCATGGATTACACATTTTAACTTCCTTTGGGGAACACTGAGTCCAGTATTTGAAGCATCTGATGCAATTTCATATCACAATCGCTGAACTTCTCAGGAAAATTTTCGATGCTATCATCAGAGAAGTTAAGTATCTTTCTAATGAAAAGCTACTAGTTATAAATCGTTAGACTACTATTCTGAGACAAAAGTGAGAAAATTCTTTTAAAAAGGAGTTTATTAAAACTGTGAAATGAACAAAATGTTGCTCTGAGCAAGGAGCTGTTAGGGAAGGTTTTTCACAGGGGTGTTCCATGTCTTCCTGTCACAACCAGCTGCTTTTCTTTTGTCCTAGAGACAAAATATCCCTTGCACTTGGAGGTACTCGTGCTATTAATAACTACACCACATTCCTCTTTCAGCTTACCCTCCAGAATTTACTCAGAAATGTGGCAAAGTAGATGCATGGTTTTTATGTGAGGCTTGCTGTCACTTAGATACTGCTTCTGAGCTTCCTACAGACTTTTGTCTGGAAGACCTGTTATCACAAGATCTCTTGCTTTGCCAGTTTGGAAGCTCACAAATTACATTTTGTCTTTTCTGTTGTATTTAGTAAAATAATATAATTCGTATTTGGTAAAATAACATAATTAATTTTTAAAGAAATACCTGACCTGCTTTAGTGTTTTGGTGCCAGGGCAAAGAAGCAGCATGCAGTTTGTCTATTGGTATTATTTTTAAGAGTTGGTTGTAAAGTTTCATCTTCACTTGTTGAATGTGAACACTGAAAACTCCTAATACGACCAGATAGTTCTGCCCGGATAGATGTGTACGTCCAGGGCAAAAAAAAGCAAGCTTAATGCTAGCCCCTGAGGGAAGGGCTAATCTTTAGAACACTTTTTTTTTTTTTTCTTTTTTTTAATAGATGATGCTAGACTATCTAGTGCCTCAGTGCTTTAGTAATTTTTTATTAACAGCCAACACTGTTTGCAGATGCCCTAACTTTACAGAAGGGGAGCTGAAGTTACCAGAAGGCCTAGAGATTCAGCTAATGGTATGCAGCTCTTTGCAGAAACGGAGGTGGAAAACAGGTCTTCTCTGTCCTTGTCTAATGCTTAAATACCAACAGTTCCCTTTCTGTTAGAGAATAGAACGATGGAAAGATCACTTTTTGTCACTTTTGTGAGTGTGTACCATTTCACATTTTTACCTGGGTTCAGCAGATTTCTTGGTGTCCAGGGTTTCTCTCATCTCTGTCAGAGCCATGACTTGCCAGAGTATACTCTCCATGATGAAAAATACTCCAGTCACCGTTTTGCTTCCTTTGTAACTGGAGCTCTTTCAGTCATAGCTAATTATTGCAGAGGTTGCTACCATGGTTCAACACCTTTTGCTTTTCTCCAGCAGCAAGAAACCTATTATTTTTATTTAAACCAATATTTCTTTCAGCTACATGTAAAAATAATCACTTTGAGAGGGTTTCCTATTAGAGAAATCAGTTATTGTTTGTCACCAATCTCTTTCAGTGTGGAAACATTAAGATTTAATCCATTGAAGATGATTGTTTAAGGCAGTCTGTATTCTTAAAAATACAAGGGTTTTTTTTAACAGTTTGCAGACAAACAGTTGTCATTTGGTGGGGATGCCATGCTTGGAAGTATCCATTCTTCATATGTTTTGTTTAAAATTTATTTCTTGGGTCTTCGTCTAAATATCTGTGGTTAGGATAACTGACAGTGCAAGGAAGAATTTTAATAATAACCTGATAGTTTCATTTGTGTGACGATAACTCAGGTAGTAATAATCAGCTTGGACTCCTTCCACGTGTGAGAAACAAGGAGATACCATTCAAATAATAAGCAGGGAAAATGGAAAAATGGCAGCTTCAGTCTTATGCTCCATCCCCACCCCATGTCAAGTTGCCAGTTGATCATTTCCAGAGCTGTGATTGTTACACACAGAATCATTAACATTAATGAACTACATATAGAAAGTTCTACTGCTCATATTATGAGGGTCTCGTTACAGTAAATCATGGTGATAGGCATTTCTGGTTTGTTTTTTTGTTTTGTTTTTTTTTTTTTTTTTTTTTTTTTTTTTTTTTTTTTTTTTTTGGTTCTTTTTTTTTTTTTTATTTTCATTTTTTTTTTTTTTTTTTTTTAAACTGTGTTACATGGGAAGCACCTGTGGAAGATAGCACATAGTCCCTCATATCCATACTAGAAACAATAAACTATGTAAATAGATTACAGTTATTAATGAGCTACAGAGCTGTCTCTGTTACAACTATTAAATTCATTACAGTTTAGTTGCAAGTTTTGGGGTGTCCCATGAAAATGAATAGGTGATTTAGATCATTCACGTCATGTTATTAGAGGATCATTTTTTAATTGGTAAGTGTGTTTACTTTTTCATGTGTTACTAAGTTGCTTCAGTAGCTCGGACATAACTTGTTCGAACAATTTTTGAAGCTTTTGAGAATCTTCAGAATATCCCTCCAGAGTGTTGTATACTTTTTTCTGAACTGTATTCAGCACCTCTTGAATGAAAATTCACTGGGGGGTGGGGTGGTGGTGTTCGACCTACACTTTTTCTCCTGGAACATACACACACATTATTGACCTCACTCATCAGAGCAGCTGACGAAATTAAAACCTGAAGTTTTTAATCTTTGCCTGTTCTTAGGTGGACTAATTCCTTTTCTTTGTGGATAATCTCACGGTTGGTGTCTTTCTCTCTTCCTGTTTGGACTTGCCAATTGAAGGATGCAGGACAGAATCTCTGGTTTTTTTCAAAGCAATCTACAAAATTGACATCAATAACAATCGGTTTTCAACGTGCATTGTCTGGTGAAACCTGTGTCACCCAGAGCACTGTTAGACTGGTAGACGATGCCAGAGATGTATGTAAAGAAGATGGCATTAAAAAATAAAACGCATCAAAATTAGTGTACGTGCTGATGCCAATGCCACTTTTGGTGCTGAAGAATCCATTCTGAGTTATGGAGAAGGAGACTGAAAATAACGTATGCTTTGCCCAGAAAGGAAAGCATATGGGGATAAACCAACCTGATCTCCTTCTATGACCAGGTGACCCGCCTAGTGGATGAGGGAAAGGCTGTGGATGTGGTCTACCTGGACTTCAGTTAAAGCCTTTGACACTGTCTCCCACAGCATCCTCCTAGAGAAGCTGGSGGCTCAYGGCCTAGACAGGTGTACTCTGTGCTGGGTTAAAAACTGGCTGGGCGGCCGGGCCCAGAGAGTTGTGGTGAATGGAGCGAAGTCCACTTGGCGGCCTGTCACGAGCGGTGTCCCCCAGGGCTCCATTTTGGGGCCGGTCTTGTTCAATATCTTTATCAACGATCTGGATGAGGGGATTGAGTGCTCCCTCAGTAAGTTTGCAGAYGACACCAAGCTGGGCGGCAGTGTCGATCTGCTCGAGGGTAGGAAGGCTCTGCAGAGGGACCTGGACAGGCTGGATCGATGGGCTGAGGCCAACTGCATGAGGTTCAACAAGGCCAAGTGCCGGGTCCTGCACTTTGGCCACAACAACCCCATGCAATGCTACAGGCTGGGGGAAGAGTGGCTGGAAAGCTGCCTGTCCGAAAAGGACCTGGGGGTGCTGGTTGACAGCCGGCTGAATATGAGCCGGCAGTGTGCCCAGGTGGCCAAGAAGGCCAACGGCATCCTGGCCTGTATCAGAAATAGTGTGGCCAGCAGGAGTAGGGAAGTGATTGTCCCCCTGTACTCGGCACTGGTGAGGCCCCACCTTGAATACTGTGTTCCATTTTGGGCCCCTCACTACAAGAAGGACATTGAGGTGCTGGAGCRTGTCCAGAGGAGGGCAAYGAAGCTGGGGAAGGGTCTGGAGAACAAGTCTTATGAGGAACGGCTGAGGGAGCTGGGTCTGTTTAGTCTGGAGAAGAGGAGGCTGAGGGGAGACCTTATTGCCCTCTACAACTACCTGAAAGGAGGTTGCAGCGAGGTGGGTGTTGGTCTCTTCTGCCAAGCAACTAGCGATAGGACGAGAGGAAATGGCCTCAAGTTGCGCCAGGGGAGGTTTAGAATGGACATTAGGAAAAATTTCTTTACTGAAAGAGTGGTTAAACATTGGAACAGGCTGCCCAGGGAAGTGGTGGAGTCACCATCCCTGGAGGTATTTAAAAGACGTGTAGATGAGGCACTTAGGGACATGGTTTAGTGGGGCTTGGTGGTGTTGGGTTGACGGTTGGACTTGATGATCTTAGAGGTCTTTTCCAACCTTAATGATTCTATGATTCTATGATTCTATAAATCCTGCATAACATTCACTATTTGTGGAAGGAGCAGATGGCAGCATAATAAGCTATTGGAGTTGTGTCTGGTACCTGAAGTGCTGCCATTGATTTCAACACTAGGGTAGTAGATAAAGTTGCCTTATATGTTACTGAGATGTGCCTTTGTACACAACTGATCTTAACATTTCGGTGCCACCCACAGAAAAGATGCTCTCCTTTGCTTTGTCATCTGCATAACGTGACTTTTCTTTAGCATTTAGTAGAGAGCCATTCTATTAAAGTCTGAGAGAGCTGCTTCAGAGACATGAGATCAAGACTCACATTGATAAAGCTGATCATATACACTGCTACAGGTAGATAGGTGCTACTATAACCCGTTGGGGACAGTTTGTCTAACCAAAACAGAGGAAGAAGGATCTTATTTAACAGAGGAGTCACCTGTGTACATCCTGGCTCCAGAGTAAGTTAAGCAACTTAAATAAACTGTATTGAAAGTCTGTTTGCCTTTCCAGCTGAAGCAGTCATCTTGCAGTCCGAGAAGTTTCAGGAGTTGCTTGTTTATGTTGTTGGTACCATAGAGATGGGGA
This sequence comes from Phoebastria nigripes, assembly GCA_035582835.1. Lineage (NCBI taxonomy): Eukaryota > Metazoa > Chordata > Aves > Procellariiformes > Diomedeidae > Phoebastria > Phoebastria nigripes. The sequence goes on along the minus strand of JAYKAV010002053.1, from coordinate 308,947 downwards.
CTTCAGTCAATCTTTAACAATTCTGATCTTCTAATAGTAAAATGTTTCAGGGTGCATGATGAGAAGATGAAGCATTTTCATATCTCAGCCTAGTTTCCTTATTGTTTTAACTTTTAAGAAAAATCAAGATCAGCGAGAAGGAACGTTGACTCCAAGTCCTTTAGAATTTACTGAAATGTCAAATTTGCTTTAGGCAAAATAGTGTCCTCTGCAGCAGATATATTCCTTGCTTCAGATTATGTAACTACTTGAGCTCAAAGAATAGTTCATTAAAAATTGAGAAACTGGGAGCTGAAGGCGGAAACCCAGCTTTTCAAACTTTTTACTCTCTTGCTAAAACCTAGAATTGAGGGAATGAGTCCTGAAGTCTTGAGAAACAGGAATATGGTAATCCAAAGCAGTAAGTTTAGTTCCCTCTCTGTAAATGATACTTTTTTGTTGTTGTTTTCACATGCATGCTTTTACATCTAAAACATATTTAGATAAGCTTATTTGCTTGTGTATCTAGCCTATTTATAGTGTTGTTTATTTACTAATAAACCAGTTTTTAAATGCTGTGCTTGTTGATTGATAATCAAGATTCAGTTAAAAAAAGGCTTTCACAAATATTAGTAAATTATTTTGCAGAAAAGAAATGCAACGTTACCCATTTCTTAAAAAAATCATAATTTAAATAAATATGTATAAGGCAAGTTGCTGACACAGATTGCACTTTTATAGTGTATGCTTCTGGATAGCTGACAAGTGCCAAATGTTTGTGTAAAGTGTATCAATCAGTGAGAAAAGATATTATTTCTAAAAAAGTAAATAAAAATCAAGGTTGCAAATACAGAGCTAAAATCATTTATGTAAACAGAAATATCTTACTTCCAAATTGAAACTTGTTACCTCTACTACAGTCTAGATTGTGAGAACAGGACTTGTTCTAGCAGCTTTTTCCATTGTTATCCATAGCATCGTGCACCTGAACATCAGAAGTGGCATCCTCTATTTTCACAAGCAGACAGAAGACTCAAAATGTGCCTCAGATATTGCTCATCCTTGGCAATACACAACCATTCTTGAACATGTCAGCAGATCGCATGAAATGGTAAAAAGCAGCCTTATACCTAGTCTGCAGAGGCCTCTAGGAGACCTCTAGTAATGGCCTCTCTCTGCCATGAAATAGGACTGCAGCTGATAGATGTTTGATTTGTGGTTCTAATCTGGGAGCTACCTTAGGCAGATTCTTTGCCTGCAGGCAGAATTTACTCCTAGTAGGGTGGTTTCGTATAATCTTCTTGGTTGGGCCCAACTTGATTTATTTGGTTTCAAGCTGTGAGAAATGTGGGTCCTGAGAAATAAGTTATGACTTGTATTCTCCATGAGGAGCGGTTCTCCATGAGTAAGGGTAGAGGCTTTGTATGCAGATTTCAGCTCTACAGAGTCCTAATTGTTTGATTCTTTCAATTGTAGTAACACATCTTTGTGTAAGGTAAGTTTCCTGGATATTTACAGTTCAGTTCTTGTTTGTTAGAAAGAACATCATGAGACATGGTGGGATGGCTCCTATGATTGGAGTGTTGGAATGGAAGATACAGGCTCTTTAGGAAGGACAGGCAGGGGAGATGAGGAGGGGGGGTCGCCCTCTATGTCAATGACCAGCTGGAGTGCATGGAGGTCTGCCTGGGGATGGATAAGGAGCCAACCGAGAGCTTATGGGTCAGGATTAAAGGGAGGGCAGGGACAGGTGACATTATGATGGGGGTCTGCTACAGGCCACCCAACCAGGAAGACCGAGYGGATGAGGCCCTCTATAGACAGATGGGAGCAGCCTCACGTTCACAGGCCCTGGTCCTCATAGGGGACTTCAATCACCCCGATATCTGTTGGAGGGACAACAGGGCAGGACATAAGCAATCTGGGAGGTTCCTGGAATGCGTCGAGGATAACTTCCTTCTCCAAGTGGTAGAGGAGCCAATGAGGAGAGGTGCTATGCTGGACCTTGTTCTCACCAACAAGGAGGGGCTGGTGGAGAATGTGAAGCTCAAGGGCAGCCTTGGCTGCGGTGACCATGAAATGGTGGAGTTCAAGATCCTCAGGGCACCTAGGAGGGTGCACGGCAAGCTCACTACCCTGGACTTCAGGAGAGCAGACTTKGGCMTCKTCAGGGATCTGCTTGGTAGAGTGCCATGGGACAAAGCCCTGGAGGGAAGAGGGGCCCAAGAAAGCTGGTTAATATTCAARGRTYRSCTYCTCCAAGCTCAGGAGCGATGCATCCCAACAAAGAGGAAGTCAGGCAAAAAYGCCAGGAGGCCTGCGTGGAAGAACAAGGAGCTCCTGGACACGCTCAAACACAAAAGGGAAGCCTACAGAGGGTGGAAGCAAGGACAGGTAGCCTGGGATGAATACAGAGAAATTATCCGAGGAACCAGGGATCAGGTTAGGAAAGCTAAAGCCCTGATAGAATTAAATCTGGCCAGGGACATCAAGGGCAACAAGAAGAGATTCTCCAGGTATGTTGGGGATAAAAGGAAGACGAGGGAAAATGTGGGCCCTCTCCGGAACGAAACGGGAGACCAGGTTACCCAGGATATGGAGAAGGCTGAGGTACTCAATGATTTTTTTTGCCGCGGTCTTCACCAGCAAGTGCTCGAGCCTCACCACCCAAGCCACAGAAGGCGAAGGCAGGGACTGGGAGAATGAAGAGCTGCCCGCTGTAGGAGAAGATCAAGTTCGAGACCATCTAAGGAACCTGAAGGTGCACAAGTCTATGGAACCCAATGAGATCCATCCACAGGTCCTGAAGGAGCTGGCGGATGAAGTTGCCAAGCCACTATCCATCGTATCTGAGAAGTCGTAGCAGTCCGGTGAAGTTCCCACTGACTGGAAAAGGGGAAACATAACCCCCATTTTTAAAAAGGGAAGAAAGGAAGACCCAGGGAACTACAGGCCAGTCAGTCTCACCTCTGTGCCTGGGAAGATCATGGRACAGATCCTCCTGGAAGCTATGCTCAGGCACATGGAGGACAGGGAGGTGATTCGAGACAGCCAGCATGGCTTCACCAAGGGCAAGTYCTGCCTGAACAACCTAGTGGCCTTCTACGATGGAGTGACTACATCAGTGGACAWGGGAAGGGCTACAGATGTCATCTATCTGGACCTCTGTAAGGCCTTTGACACGGTCCCCCACAACATCCTTCTCTCTAAACTGGAGAGGTATGCATTTGATGGGTGGACTGTCTGGTGGATGAGGAATTGGTTGGCTGGTCGCATCCAGRGGGTAGTGGTCGACGGCTCAATGTCCAGATGGAGGTCAGTGACGAGTGGTGTCCCGCAGGGGTCTGTATTGGGACCAGTACTGTTTAATTAATCTTCATCAATGACATGGACAGTGGGATTGAGTGCACCCTCAGCAAGTTTGCAGACGACACCAAGCTGAGTGGTGCGGTCGACATGCCTGAGGGACGGGATGCCATCCAGAGGGACCTGGACAAGCTCGAGAAGTAGGCCCGTGTGAACCTCATGAGGTTCAAGAAGGCCAAGTGCAAGGTCCTGCACCTGGGTTGAGGCAACCCCCGGTATCAATACAGGCTGGGGGATGAAGGGATTGAGAGCAGCCCTTTGGAGAAGGACTTGGGGGTACTGGTGGATGAAAAGCTGGACATGAGCCAGCAATGTGCACTCACAGCCCAGAAGGCCAACCATATCCTGGACGGCATCAAAAGAAGCTTGGCTCCTCTACTCTGCTCTGGTGAGACCCCACCTGGAGTACTGCAGCCAGCTCTGGAGTCCTCAGCACAAGACAGGCATGGACCTGTTGGAGCGGKTCCAGAGGAGGGCCACGAAAATGATCAGGGGGATGGAATACCTCTCCTATGAAGAGAGGCTGAGAGAGTTGGGGTTGTTCAGCCTGGAGAAGAGGAGGCTTCGGGGAGACCTTATTGCAGCCTTTCAGCACTTAAAGGGGGCTTATAAGAAAGATGGGGACAGGCTTTTTAGCAGGGCCTGTTGGGACAGGACAAGGGGGAATGGTTTTAAACTAAAAGAGGGTAGATTTAGCCTAGATATAAGGAAGAAATTTTTCACGGTGAGGGTGGTGAAACACTGGCACAGGTTGCCCGGAGAGGTGGTAGATGCCCCATCCCTGGAAACATTCAAGGTGAGGTTGGACGGTGCTCTGAGCAACCTGATCTGGTTGAAGATGTCCCTGCTCACGGCAGGGGGGTTGGACTAGATGACCTTTAAAGGTCCCTTCCAACCCAAAGCATTCTATGATTCTATGATTTTAGAATTTTTTATGGAAATACATGAAATTACTTGAAAGGTAAAAGAATTCTGTTCAGTGATCAGAGTTCCTATGTGTGTGCTTATTTTTTCTGTTTCGAGTAAGCAGATGACCTTAGTTAACTGCTATGAGTGCTCTTCATACAATGAGTTCTCTAGAATGAGACAGAGCTCTGGAGCTGTACTAGCTTGTTCTGTAACACTTAAGATAGATGGGCAATACTTGGCCATGGTACTTTATCTCCAGAGTAGAATGACAGCTTTGCTTTACAGAGGTGGTTTTCAATTTTAATGTTGTTTCACCAAGCCTTTTCTGTTAACTACGTCTTACCCCAGATTGTCACAGGTCAGGTAATTCCAGAAATCCAGAAATGAGTGAGTGACTTTGAAAGTGCTTGTTTTTTTCTTAAAAATATAAATATGGATTTTTTTTTTTTTTAAATTAGATTTGTCTTGTACACCAAGGAGAGGATATGTTTTAGGAGCATATCTATATGCTGCTTATTTCAAGCAGCAATTTATTTGAACTGTGCAAATATTCTTGATCGGAGGCTCTTAAAATACAGTTGATTTTGGGATCATGCTGGTGCTTCTCCAGAGTAATGTTCAATGCATTTGGGCAGATACAATTTTGTAGTTATGCTTGTATGTGCTGCTGGGTGAGTCTGGTTCCAGAGCGATGTCTGTCTTTTAAAAGCTGTCCAGTAAAGCTCATTTGTTTGGTTTGATGTGAAAAACCTCAAATCTTAACCTTTCTGCTGTAGATTATAGTTTTGAGAATTTTTGTACAATCCCCATCCTAAAGTACACCAGTGTAGGATGGATCTCCAGGCTCCAGACTGGTTAGCCTGCAAATTCCTCAGTTATCTAATGATACTGCTTTCAGAGGGAGAACATGAATACTCTAGAGCCTCTCCAGATCCATGAGGCAGATTACAGATGAAATTAATTTTTTAAAATATATTTCGTTCATCTGATTTAGAATGCAAAGCCTTGAATTATTTGGGTAAAACCAAGTCTTGTACCTTTTTCTCCTATTGCACTCTCAGTACCAGTGCCAAGTATCCTCTGACCAGAAACCTAAGATAACAGGTGTTTGTATGCATAAGCCAGTGATTGGCCGTTGTGTACGTTTCGTAGGTTCATAGGCTTTAAAACAACATGAAAGCTGTGTTGCAGCTTGAAGTTGATAGTGTGTTGCGTGCTCATTATGTGGGGATGCTTGTGGGTTCAAAGTCTGTTGGGGCAGAGCTTGGGACTGCTGAAGTGCAATCGGATCCATATTGCCAGTATGAACGGTCCAGGCGCATCATCTCCTGAGCCATGCCCCATCGCTGTCTTAGTTGTCATGGCCCAAAACTCAGTCAGCAAACATTAAAAATTTAGTAATACGGACAGTAACAGTTCAGTGCTTTAGCTTACTAGTCAGCCCTGTTTTGTTTAGCAGGGAAGAACTGACCAAAGGGACCACCTCGATGACATTTCCTAGTATGGGAGTTAACCACCTCATGTGATCCTGTTTATCAATTTAGTAAACTTTCTGTATGAAAACCAGCTATTTATTCATTTCATTATTCATTTTGAGGGCTGTTTCTGGACTTTTCTTAGAATCTGGAACAATATTTATATAAAATATTAATATTTTTATTTTAAAACTTGTAATTTATATTTATTGTTTGCTGTTGTATTTCTATTAAAATGTCTGTGTTCATGTATATGTGCAGACATACATACATGCCGTGCATAGACATGGATACATACACACATGGGCACACACATATATATATAACATCTTAGGAGCTAATTTCTGTACAATTAGTCATTGACTGCTGTTATAATGTTCTTAGAAAAAAGATACCTCAGAGCAGATAGTGTCTGGCTTGTTCAAGACTCAGTCACAAGTTTTATGTGCTTGCCTCTTGTATAATTGTGTTAAATATTAGTAATACCAAAAATTAGTCATAAACGTCTTGATGAAAATTTCAGAGTAAAGAACACTTCTCAGTGATATGTGTATACTGAGGGTATGTGAGGCAAGTGATTCCCGCACCCCAAAAAAGAGTGATCCTTAGTTAAGACTTGTGTTCTCACTGCCAGGTCTTAATGTGCTGCTCAGATGAGCTCAAGTACTGGGTGCAAGGCAGAGCTCAAACCCAAAACTAAAAGCAGGGGAACATACTGTCTTCCCTTGCTAGCAGTAGCTAGTTTGGGTTATTCACATCAGCTACCGTGCAGTTTGCTGTTTCACCTTGTGCCAGCTGTTGACCACACAGGGGGGCAGTTAGATTTTGGGGGTTAGTTTTCTGCCAGATTAGAAAAGAGGTGAGTAATTTTTGCTGGATTAGTGAGTTGAATTTGGTTTACTGCATGCTCAGATGAGCAGGAGAGCATACACAAGACCAGGAATAGGGGAGAGGGTTGCATACATACCATTAAAATGAGAAACTGTTAAGTACACATGACACTCAGTCTTTTTGTTTAAAAAACAACATATCTCCAAGGGAGAGGAACAGGGTTTATTTCATGTCTTTGCTTACACTGCCAGCTTTAAGTAGAGGTGATCCACCACCATTAGTGGTCCAACAGCTTCATCCTTCCATTCCTCCAGAGCTCTATAGGCAAGTACTGCCTGATCTGCTGGCACTTGCTGTTCATCTTGTGTCTGTGCCGTATGCCTTGAGGCATCATCTTATGAGTCTTCAAAGCAGAACAGTTCCAGCTTGGGACTCTCCCCAGTTTTAGATAATTCATTCAGCTTCTTTGTTATGGCCAGAAATATTTTGCTTATTAAATTTCCTTCCTTTTCTATTTTGCCATGTTCATGCCTCCTAAATCTTGTTAATGGCCAGCTACTTTTTCTCCAGAGTTTCTTAATGAAAATGTTTAGTAATAGTATTGTCAGGATCCACCCTGGAGGTATTCTGTTAACCCCTTCATTCAGTCCAGTGTCCCTTGTCAGCAGGTGTCGTCATCTGTTCTTCACCTAGTTCCTCACCCACTTTTCTGTTCTTTTGCTGGTATTGCAATCCAGAGTTGGTTTTTGTAATTAGATCCTCTGTAATGTTCTCACTGATTGCTAAACAGGACTTAAACCAGCAAAAGTTCTTGTCATTTCAGTTACTTAATGGGGAAAAAAAAAAAATCTCATAATGTACAAGAATATCCAGTCTTCCGCTGTGCTTTTTTTTTTTTTTCCCCATTGACCCCTGCATGTATATGGAAGAACCTCTTCTTTCGTCATACAGTCCATGTTAACATAAGCACTAGGGAAAATTTCATCATATCCAAATCCTGCCATGTCTGTTTCAGTTTCCTTTTACTTCTTTAATGGACTCTGTGAGTCATAATCACTAAAAAACCTCAATATTGATTGAGGGGGCAGACAGTTTGGAGGGTTAAGAAGGAAACCACACACACCCCCACACCTCCCCATTTAGTTTATAACCAATGCTGCTGTCAGGAAAGATGATGACCAACCATCTCATGTTTTTAATGGAATTGCATGTAAGTTTTCAAAAACTGTTTGTATGCTAAAGCATAAAGGCTGCAATTTAGATGTACTTTTATTTCACCTTTTTTTGTTTTATGTGAAGTAGTTATTTTAGGTGCACAGTTTATTTCAGCCTATTCGACACAGACCAGCACTGTGGTTTAATTAGGTTTTGTGATGCACGAGAAGACCAGACTTCAGTGTACATCAGCATTGGCATGAGGCGAGGGGTACGCACATTATGAGCATTTAATGTAACATTAATTTACACTTCACGAGCTCTTTTTGTGCAGGAGTGTCTGCCTTCAGAATCTGATGGTGAATAGGGGCTGTGTGAACCTGGTGCGGTGCAACTGCCGTGGTTTTACAAAAGAATATGTGAGGTGTGTAAAACACAGTCTTACACTTCAGTTTATTGCCTTGAAATCGTTGTAACGTGGATAGCATTTGGATATATAAATATCCACAAAGCTGAGCTATGCCCTCCTTTTGGAAATAGAAATTGCTGCACATAAGAGACACGATGGAAAATGTGTACAGTCTATACAATCTTCCAGCAGTAGATTGAGACCAGTGGCACTTCCCCGAAAAAATAAATTACCCGAAATTTGCAGCACATTCATATTCAATTTCATCACAGCAGATGCTCATTAGTATGTTGTTATTAATTGGTATTCACTTTAGGTTTTGTTTAAAATGAAGATAATAATTAGGTTTTAATTACTGCATCTTTCTAAGGGGGGGGAGGGGAGGAAATGCCTCTCAAAGCACTGAAGTATTTCCTGTACGCTTTGCTCCGTTACATCTAAGCCTTGAAAGAGTCTCTGAGACACATTTTCCTGCCAAGAGACTTATTTTCTATTTCCTTTTCTTTCTTCCCTGTTTTTAAAGTATTAAGAACTAGTTCTAAAGGATTTGTTTGATGGACATACTGAATCATATCACAGTAGTAAGAGCCACTGTTCTTTCTAATCAAATTACCAAAAAGGCTTTTCACAAAAGTAACTCTCTCAAGCAGCTGATTAATGAAGTGGTGCCACTGTTTTGTATTATAATTAATTGAAGTAATACAAATAACTTCTGTAGCCTGTGGAAATTATCTCCTTTGCAAAGCAGTCTAATAGAGTTAGCAAACTAGAAGGGGGAGATTTTTGTGGTTTTTTAATTTCTTGTTGCCTTCATCATCCATAAAACCATAGGTGACACAACAGAAAACAGTAAATGACAAAGAATACAAAATAACACCACCCCAGAGAGGGCTTGAAGAAATGGGAGGGAGTCAGGTGCAGAAGAAAGCAAAAGGGCAGAAAAAAATGAGAATGCAGAAAAGATTTAAAGGGTCATGAGTGTGGTGGGACTATAGAGAAGTATAGGAATTTGGGACATGCCAAAGAGTAAATAAAAGACTTCAATCTACTGTAAAGGAATATGAATAATCTAAAAAGCATTAAAAAGCATTAACCATCACATCTTACTTTGGTTAATACAGGAATTCACAGTGGTTCAAAGAAAATTAATCTAAGTAGGGGGCATTTAGTTTTCCAGCCTGATCAAATGCACACTTTCAAGATACGGAGGTTTTACATGCTGCTTAAAAGGTGTTTAGGAGAATAGCGCTGTATCTGGGTAAGTAAAACATCAGAACTAGAATCATTAGTTCAGTCTTCTGCTACCTTGCTGTTGTGAATTTCCATCAACTTCTCCTTCTGTTTATTTTTCACTTTTTCCTTTCCTCAGACCTTTGTCACTTGGATTCTTTAGATCACCATGCTGCCCTCAGCTACTGAATGGCTTTTAAAGGTTGGTGTGTTAGCCACTCAGGCACCCTGTTAAACAGGATGGAGGAGAATGAGGCATCTCAACTGAAGTTCTTTGGGATGTAATCTAAAACAGCCAGCACTGAGGGAGGGGCCTTCTAATTTCAACACCTAAATGCAGCTGCCACCAACGTTTCTTCCATAACAGAAAAGCTGGTGAGAGATAGTGCATCTTAAGTTCTCCTCAGGCACTGTGTTTAGGGTAGGAAGATGCTCACCAATGGTTAAATCTTTCCAGGACCCCTTACTGTCAAGAGAGTTGAGCTTTGGCATTTCTAAAAAAGAGGAGGA
>JAYKAV010002053.1:259083-294083 GCA_035582835.1 Phoebastria nigripes | reverse complement strand
AACCTGTGGGTGGTTCTTCCCTTTTCGCTGCTGTTCAAGRTGTGTTTCAGACCCTCATTCTATGATGGCTGAAAATTCACTAGAATTTTGCCATTCTAACTTGTTTGTGGCTGGTTTATGTCCATTCACTAAATGTTTATTTATTTCCCTTCCCTCATGTTCTCCATTATGCTTTTGGAAACAGTGGTAACATCTCTATTTTGTTTTAAACTAAGGCAGAGACGCTCTTAGCTTTCTTTAGGAAGGATTGGTCTCTGCTGCATGATCGTTCCTCTTAGCACCTTTGTGTGCAGTCTTTTCTAGGTTGAATTAATCTTTGAGTATGAGAAATTAGAAATTACATGGTATTTTAGATGGTATCTATCCAGTGTCTTGTACACTGGATCCGTACGTTTGCTGAAAGTACCTCTGCTGATGCATTCTTGAGTCACCTATGCCCTGTTCATAGCTATATCATATAATTAATTTGTAATTAAGTAATGATAGAAATCTTGAGGTTTGGGGGGGGGGGGAGGTGTCCCCTCCTGTAATTTTGGAACCATGAGTTCATATCTCAGGTTTGTGGCATTTTGTTTTACTTCAATTTTCTTGGTTTCATTCACTTTGGACTGCTTAATCTCATTTGTAATTTTAGACTTCAAGGTTAATAAATTATCTCTGAAAAATAGTATGGTGACTTCTGCATTCACATAATTTCCTACCTTCTGCCTTAATCAGAAAATGTTTCTTGGACCCTCACTGCTAATTGGAGAAAGTTCAATAAAATCCATTTCCAGAGTAATTCTCAAGGAATTGTAAGAACTCTGCTAGGACCTTCTGTTCTCTTGGACAGTTTACTTTTCAGCATGGTGTATTTTTATCTTTTTCTTAGCTATTTGAAAGTTACTGTATAATCTTCAGCCAGCCAGCCAGTGATTTCAGTCTTGGTGCCGCAGCAGGTGTTAAGGCCAGATAAATTAGATCTGTTAGTTTTCCTTTGAAAATTGGTTCTCTTCAAAGGGACTAACTAGGTGAGTCTGGTAACCCTATGTACAATTTTGTCCCATTTTTCAGCTGTCTTTTGGGAGGAAGTAATCTTTCTACTGCTCTAAAATACATGCAGAACTTGAGGATAATTGCCTATGGCTATTTGGGTCACCTTTTTTATTTTATAGATACCAGTGTTCTGTTTTCTAGTAATATATGTTACTGATTTGATATACTTAATTTAAAACTCTGTAGGATTGAAGTAATTTTCATATTCCAATTTTGTTGCAGTTGTGAAGTGGAAATTTAGTGAACTCCCCTTCATAACATGAAGTTCATGTTTATTTTCCCTTGGAAGCCAAAAAATTTTGTTTCCATGCCACCATTCGCAAGCCATTCTGTCCTTGACCTGTGATCAGCATCATTGCTTTTATCAAAAATGGTGGCAAAGTTCTAATTTAGATTTTGTACATCTTTGGTGTTTTCAGTCTCCTTTTTACTTTTTATTTACTGTTGTTTTGATTTTGGTTTGGGAAGGTTTTTTGCTTGTTTTGGGACGTTGTTTTTCAAAGCCTAAATTGCATGGATTTTAGGTGATTCTACCTTTTATTGCCATTTTTCCTGAGTTTTTAAAGACCAGTTGTTCTTTCTTGTAGATTCTGTTTATTCTTAATAGCAGCTTTAGGTTGTTACTCATGTTGGAGTATTCTTCTGTTAAAAGAAAGATTTTTCAATGGCTGGAGATTCAAGATATAAATGTGTTTTCCACCATAGTTTGAAAGAATTCATGTCTTCTCTCATTCAGAACCTTGAGATTTTGCTACTAGTTCACTTGCGTTTTCTATACTTGCCTCTTCAAAATAAAGAACCTTAATTACAGAACAGGTTTTGTTTGTTCATCTATTTATATTGAAGGTCCATACTATTTATTGAAACGGAATCTAAAATAATAATTGTGAAATCAGTGGGAGTTCAAAAAGACATTCAACCTGCTCCCTTTCCCTGCAAGAGGATCAATACCATTGCCTATGTTTTAAAGATAGGCTAAATTTAAAAAACCTCTGGTGATGCAGGTTCTACAACTTGTCAGGTTTTACAACCAGTTTCTTCTGGTGCTTCACTGTACTTACTATAGAGAGCTCTTTATATCTAAGATTAATTTTGCTTTCTGAACCTTATTCCGTGCACAATGGGTGCTAGAATATTTTCTTTCTCTTATAGTTTTACATTATTTAAAACCTGTATGCTATCATCTAAGTCTTTCAACTACAAACCTGAATTTTTTGGAGGAAGACGGGGAGAGTTTTCCGCTTCTCTGCATGTTTTTTTTTTTTATAGACCTTCAATAGGTCAGATCTATCAGAATGGAATACAGCAGAAGGATTAATTAACATGTTTTGCAGACCGTTCTTCTGTTTATTTATACCAGTATGGTGTTTACAACATTTGCAACAACATTGTTCACTCATGTTTCATTTGTGATCTACTGTAATCATTGTATACTGTTGTTGGTCTATTTTTTCCCTGTAAGAATCAAAAATAAGCTGTTTGGTCTACATGATGTTTTATTGTTTCAGTGACTGGTGAAGGTAGCTGTCAATTATACCATCCAGGTATAATTGGATTATATAGTTATGGGTCTTTAGTCCTATTATTAATAGTAGCATTTATTCTCCAAACAAATGTTTCCATTCACCTGGAAGTTTAAGGTCTGTCATGATGATACAGTTTAATATGTTCACATTGTGATACAGTGCAAGGTTCTTAGTTTTCACACTACACAAAGTGAAATTCTGAAATTCTTTGCTGTCTTTCTAAATTAGGAACTGTTGCACAGTTAGTATCGGGTCAAAAACCAATTTAATTTTCAATATCACTATGCCAAAACCCCTAACTTACAGATACCAATAATACCATAAGAGCTGTTTGTTCTGAATTATTTTTTAATCAGGAAAGGAAAAAGTGCTCCACTGTGACTAGTAACACACTCAAAATGTTTTCATCACTTTCTTACACTTAGTTTTTCAAAGCTGGTTTGTGGGTTTAGTCAGACRTTGCTACCTAGGTGAACAGCCAGAGCAGTAAGAAGCAGCAGGAGTAGCAAAGTAGTAGCATCCTCTGTTCATTTTGATGAAAAAAAGGATAGGTAAACTGTCAGTGATTTTAAACACGTGATGTTTAAATACAGGAGTATGCTCACTCTGTACGCCTTAACTTCAGAAATGGAAACCAATGTATTTTTATGGCTATGTCATCAGGAGATCACAATAGAGTGTAGTAAGCTTTATATGATTATTCTATTCAAATATTGGTATTGTTAAATATTCAAAGATATTACTGTTTTCATTTTGCTTCTACAGTAAAATGAAAACCTTTAAAAGCGAAGAGAAACAGAGCCCACATAAAGTCATTACAACTACTCTGCCTCACGCAGATGTCTCTAGCTCAGTTCCCCCTCCTGGCATCAAATAGAAGTCTTCAGGAAAGATAAGGATGCTGCAGTCTCCTTATTCACAATGACTGCAGCTTTATTCCAAAAGAATTAATATCACTAAGGTTGTTTATGGGCCTGCAATTTTTTTAGAGAAATAGGATCCTGGTCATAGGATTTTTTCTGCAGAAATTTTTTACTGCAGAATGGGACTGAAAGCCACCATCTTTCCACCGTCCCATTTCTAAGAGGGGGAAGGTCACTAATGTTGTTCACAAGGCATTTAAGTATTTCAGGGGCAGAAATTGCACAGATGCTGCGGTATATTCTTTCACAGAATATTTTCAATTATTGAGCCCATGGTTATTGGATTCCAAAAAGTCTGGGCATATCCATTTAATGGGTAAGCAGAAGAAAGTGGGGATGGGAGGAAGATAACTTTTGGAAAAGTGGTTAAATGTTCCTGTTTGTTAGGAAGACCTACATCTTCAAAGTCTGTGCTACTTTGTGAAAACAGAATATAATTTTTTTGATCATATACTTACGGACTGCGGTTTTGTAAGACCAAATGCATATTCAGAGGATATTTTCACACTTTTATCACAGCTTTGTGTGTGCCTCACTCCACCCTTCTATGCAAACACCAAAAGTGCTTCATTTACTTTATGGATGAATAAACTGCAAAATTGTGTTGGGGAAAAATGACACTCTTCTAAACTGTGTGACCTAGACATAAAACCATAAAATTCAGCTCTGAATATTTGTGTGAATCCTATCATTTYAGTGTTGGGTGTCTTTCCCCAGTATGTTCATAACTTGGTGTGCCAAAGTAGCAGGTTGAAGTGATTATTTTATTTTTTTTATAACTCTTTGAAAGAAGACAGTTTATAACGGGGATGTTGGCAGAGCTACTTGTCATTGTGGTTTAGTGTATGTCCTCCTGTCGGCTGGTGACGGTGGTGAGACCGAGGGAGGGAGACTGACTGCAGCTGGGCTTGAAAGGATGGGCCTGAGCAAGGAGGTGTTCCTGCTCCAAGGTACAGTGTGGAGGTTCAGTCAGATAACGGGAGGAGAGCAGGTGTGAGATGGAGCTGGAAGGATTGTATTGTATGTGAAACTAGTGTAATGAAATGGAGACTTCTGGCATCAGAACAATTTGCCACATTTTTATCGATATACAGGCAGGAAGACTACAAAAAAGTACTTGTTGCAATAAATAAGAAAGGGGATATAGTTATCTATGCGTGCTTTCCAGGGGAAGATAAGGAGAAATCATATAAATAACCTACGTGCATATGTGTGTATGCATTTATTTTTAGGATGGCAACAGCTGAAACTTGGCATATCTCTTTTCAGAGAGTACAGTTCGACAAACAAAGCATTTCTGTTTGCGTCACATCTCCAGACACTATCGCTAAGACTTCAGTTCACTATAGTGATCTTTACATCCAAGCAAACAAATGCTCCTCTGCACATTTGCTGTCAAGTGCTTTGTCTTCCAGTCATGTTGTTTTGAAGAGATTGTAAAATAATAATTTTCAAGAATTTAATCTTTGAGTATATCTTCAAAAGCACTTGCTCACTTTTCCTTAATGGGTTGTTTTGAAGAGGAAGATTTCTGAACATTTTTTTTTAAATTTGAGTCACTGTTTCTTGAGTATTTTTAAATCTCACTAACTTTTTTGAAAGCAAAACTGTAGGGTTTTTGACCCTTTTGAAGTAATGTATGGGCAGTTAGCTGATCTTTAGATCTTAAGTTATCCTCCCATAATGATCATACTGTTTTTTTATTGCCAGTTGGACATTTTTAATGTCTTAAGTGTAACTTTTTCTCCATTCTATTTCTGCTCATGTGGTCTTTTTGTTAAACCTACAAAATCTGAGTAAACCCCATTACACTGTACATTCTGTAACCCTTTCTCTGAGCACAAAACTTAATGGGCTGTGACACCTCTCTTGAGTTATGAATTGTTATTTTCTCTGCTTGTGAATGAAATAAATTGAAATAATGAGTTAAAACAGTTATGATATGTCCACAATGTGGGAAATCTGTGACATGACAGGAGTGCGTCTACTGTGGCTCATACCGCTAATAAAATGGTTTTGATTAATGAGGACTTTTTTCCCTTGTACATTGTATTAATGTTGCAGGTGGGGTGAAGTAGTGGCTTAACTAACTTCTGACTCCTCCTGAATTGGAATGGTTATTTGACCTCTTCAAATAAATATCCTGCTGCTACTGATAGATTTTTTTTCTGTATGTGGGAAAAAGTGAACAGAAATATCTTCTCATTTGCACTTCAGGATTTTTTTCCTACTTAAGTATATAGATACATGCCAACTTGCTATAGCCCATGTAATGGTGTAGTCTATCTGCCTCCTTTATCAGTTCTCTTGTGAGTTTCTCTAAACAGAAAATATTTTTTAAAGCTCTTTTTTTCTTCACTTTCTTTTTTATCTGCAACTCTCTGACATTTTTCTTCTAGAGACCTTTCTCTTTCTGGTTTCATCTCTGTTAATAAAGTTTGGGGTTGTTTTTTGATGGGGGACAGTTCTGTTGATCTTGTTGTTGTTAAATGCAAGTCAGAAGTGACAAGACTTCTTTTAAAGACTACTGCTTCTTGCAGCAGTAAGCTCTTTCCTCTAGTGGAAAGTGCAAGACTAGCATGTTTTTCCTTTTAGAAGACCCTTAAGTTTGATGGATCTGGCAGTGTACTCAAAAAAAAAAAAAAAAAAAAAAATCCTGTCTTTTAGATACCAGAATTCTGACATTGATGCTATTTTTTTTTTAATTATTTTAGTAGAAATTGGAAATACAAATATAAACAATTTATCTCTGTATAATCCATTCAGTATACATGTGCTTAGACATCAGAAGGATAATGTAAAGCTAAGGCTTTAAAGAGGTTTAAAAAAAGATACAATTATCTGTGTGATTTTTAAGTCTCATAAGAAATGTATTTTAGAACTTGCCAGTGATGGCTCATAATCACTTTGATATTTTGAGGAAAATGGTAGCTTTAAACAGATGATACAGAATTTATTTTTAAAAATGTATTGTGCTTATACAGTTGATGGCTTTTATTTCCATAATGTTTTTTACTACATAATTATACATCTTAATTACGTAATTACCGTCATAATTATTATGTAATTACATGTAGTTCCACTAATTACAAAATCAGGAAGTGTAATTATCTACTAAAAACTTTCTGAAATCTTATTTGTTCACTAGAGATTATTTAAAAGACCAGTGACCTACTGAAGATGGTGTACAGTTTTGTACATAATACCAGCTCTCCTTTTGCCTTTCTTCATGGCCAGTATAGTTTGAGAGGGTTGTGGAAGGACTATTATGTCTTCAATTATTATTTCCCTTAAAATTAGGTTGGAAACCTTGACTGTATTGCCTGCAAATTTGAAGCCTCTTAATTTTTGTCATTGATACCTTGTATCTTTAAATTTAAAGATTCTGTAGCTGAAATTACAGGAAGTTGCATAGTTTCAGTTAACACCTTTGTAACTTTATTCTTTGTATTTTGATTGAGGGTATCTGGTTCAAGTATCTGGTGTCATCTATAAAGGTGTTTGGAAAAGTATTGTTTACAGCCATGTATATGTGGATTGAAACCTTGACTCCACAAAAGATAGGGGGAATGCAGCTGATTTCTCATGGGCCAAAGATTCCTTTTATTGAGTAAAACTGCTTTTTTAAAATTTGTTTTCCCGTATTGATATACGTTCATGTTTGTATGCGGATTTATCACTTACTATTGCACATACTTGGTTATAAATTTGTCTAACCGTGCAGTTTGAAACCAAAAATTGTTTACTGCATGTTAGAGAAGAGAAAATTAATATTCAGGACATTTTATGGTTCTTTTGTCCTGATATTTTATTAAAACTGGGCAGATAGAAACTCTGTTTTCTATATATGAAAGAAGTCGTGTTAGATTTGGTGATTTTTTCCATTCTGTAACATGTAATGTATCAAAATGACATCAGAAATACAAAGCTTTCTCTCATGCTCATCATGACAGCAAACATGCATTTATTATGTCACAGTATTAAAGCAAACCACCAAGGGGAAAATACTTTCAGTAACAGAAAACAGAATTCATGTTGAAAGGGATCATGTAAAAAAGTAAGTGATCACAATTTGTGATACTAATAAAAAGGAAGAAAATTGTAATCTCTGTGTCAGAAGGGAAATGGTGAAATAAAAACATGAATAAAAGAGGTTACTAGAATATTGACATTTCTGTGGAATGCTTCAAGACTTACTACTGTGTATGCACGTGTATCGGTGCGTAATTTTTCTGTGCTTATTATATAAGGCAACTATTATACTGTATACTTGCCAATACTGTATACTTGCCAAAAGCTATTTTAAGCTCCCAAACTTGGCCTGGGTCCGCAGGTGATGTGAATCTGTCATCTTCTTGATGATAAATGTAGTTACCTCAACTCGCATCTGCTAAGCATACGAGTCCTAAGGTGAATTTGTCTCCAAACCAGTTTGAATTATATTGACCTTTAAAAGAAACACATAGAGTCATTATTTGTGAACACAGATTGTGAAAACAGGATCCTTATTTGATCTCCAAGATTTAAATTAATGCTGCAAATAAAACTAATTATACTTACTGAAGTATAACAACTGCACGGGAGACATTTCTTTTGAAATATCTTTCTGTATCCTTAACAAACAAAGGATTTATATCAAAGACATGATGAAAATACAGTTATGCTCTTTCCTCTAAGAAATGGATGGAGATAAATTCTTCTCTTTATTAAGGACTAGAAGGCTATGTAGAGAATAGCATAATGGAAAATATTTGTTTTATTCCGTAGGGGACACAAAAATGGTGCATGATATATGTATAAAAATGCAGCACCAGACAGAAGAAGTGTCTAAATGCAGCTTAAATTTGGTTTGTTAAATCAAAAAATACTTCCCTTCATAAAGGAGTATTACATTTTTGTCATCTCTCCATCAGAGAAATGTGGCAGTATCAACCAATCCAGATTGATCTATATCTGGGGGAAAAAAAAATGGAGCACTTGAAGCCATGGGTGTTACTGCCATGAAAATAAAGAGTGCACAAGAAACTGTTTGGAGTACGTATTTCAGAAAAGCGTGTGTGAGCACAACCACTACCTCTTTGCCTCGCAAAGCTGTGCCTCCACTTCCACAGTTTTCAAGTCCCTCTCTCAGCAAAGAGAGAGAGAGAACTACCTTTTTTTTTTTTTTTTTTAAGTTATTTCGAGGATCATCTCTTCATAACAATCCAGCTACCAAAGTTCCTGTTTCAGGCTAATGTAATTCCATTGGCTTTTGAGAACAAATGAGTCTTCTGTGACAGGCCAAACCACAGCTCAGCCTTGAAGAAAAAAATACAGCAGGATGTTCTTCTGTCCTGGCTTGTCCCTCTTCTGTGAGGGGGCTTAGATGGGTGAGAGGGGCGGCTGGTCGGCTTAGGGAGCTCTTTGTTTTTATCTAGCAGAAATGAGTTTGGAAGAAGTTGATTTGATCCTGCCAGGATTACAACTGTCAAATGCATATCAAAATGTTTTCCTATCTTATATTATTTAACTCAGAATATAATAATGTAATTATTTTGACATGAAAACGTTACGTACTGTAGTATTTCCACTTATCTTTAAATAGACATTTTTCACTTTGAGAGAGATGCATGCAGTAAGACAAAACAAAAAATGAATAAAAAGGAGTGAGTGACAGCCTAAGCTAGTTTATTTAGATGATAAAAACAAATAATATTTGACGTTAATAGAATTTTACAGACTTGGAATTAAAACATTTAGCTAGTTATGGTATTGTTTTATATTTCTGGTGTAACAATATATGTTGCATAAACAGCCAGCAGAACATAACAGTAGCACGTTTACCAGATCAATATTTTTCTTAGAAATTGTGTTACATATTCTTGGGGGAGGGCAAAGGAGCATTAAAGGGAAATTTAAAAATATGTGTTATTTTTATACTGTTCATAAATCATATACATGTGTATTCACCTTAAATTAGACTCCTTTTGATTTTTTTCTTTTGCTAGAGCTGAGCCTGTAGTTTAGAACATCCTTAATGAAAAATAGTTAGTGGTGAGTGACCAAAACAAATATAGTTAACATACTTACTAAGAGCATTAGCTACCAAGCTTTTGAACAGTAATGGTAAACTATAGTAATCAAGACCGTGATGTGGAAAATTTTTATTATTTCATACTTTAAATTTTGTATTGTACAGGAATCAATGGATTTGAAATTGGTTATCATGCATGCAATTTCATGATAACTTGACACATAATTCAATTGTTTCAAATATTACTTAATTTAGGAAGTCAAAAGTGTAGCTTCTTGGTTGGAAACAAGTATGTCCATAATTTGCAAAAGCAGCAGATGTTGGAACATAAAATGCATGCATTCAGTGAAGCACAACTGCTACAACTCTTCTAGTAGTTGCATTTAGAGAGAAAGAAAGAAAGAAAAAGAGGTTCTTAACTGAAGGTTTACTTTCTGAAAGTCTGGATGCAAGTTTAAAAACAGTATTTCTATTTTTTCCATTTCTGTTCTCCAAAGATTTATCAGCTGTTTCCCAGTTTAAGCCATACTTCAGATACCACAGTGATGCAAGCAGCCATAAAGGCAACCTGATTATAAGGACACAGCAAAAAAAAATTTTCTCAGTGTTTCCAGAAAAGGGAAACGGTGATATTACTCAGAAATTACAGTGAAGTGTCCATGCCTTTTTGAACTTTCGAATATGATCTAAAGTCTTTGCTTCATTTTGGTTTTATTGTATTGCTGTCGCAAATTTTGAACATGAGAAGTATTCAGTCAGGAGTTCCTATTTAGACAAAATATGCATTTTGTTTCAGTATTTAGTCTATTAACATATGAGTGTGCCTGTGTTTTCTAGCAGGTACCAAAAAGGATCCTTTTTGTTCTATTATGGCATTTAACGCTAGCAATTTTTGATACATGCATGTATTCTCTGTCCTACTAGTGAATACTGATGCTGCACTGACCCATAGGGTGTAGGTAACCAAATATGCCTTGTTTTTAAGCTGTCCCTCCAGCACCCACTTTTGCCTGTGGTATCTGTGGGTTTTGAGGCACCTGTGATGTGGCTGGCTGCTGCTCTCACCGCTTCTCTGTTTCCAGGTGTCTCTGCTGCCCTGGCAAAAAGCACTCTCTCTCACTCATGTAGGTCCTGGGTTTGCTCAGCTCTTCCAACATGGAGGTACGTTTCAGAAAGTGAGGATATTCCCAAGTGAAAAGGAAGAAGCAGTTTAAGTTATGGCAGCCACTGTAAAATGTTTGTCTTAAACTCTAGTATAGTACCTAATACATGTAGTATAAGAGAGTGGGTTTGATGGCAATGGCTTATCACCTGCAGTCCCAGTGCATCAGTACATTCTGGTTTTCCTTCTTTCAGTTCCATTAACTGCTTTTTAGGGGGGAAATATGATCATCAGGATAAGATCTCTCTCTCTCTCTCTCTCTCTTTTTTTTTTTGAGAAATGATAGGCATGCTGGGCTTTCAGGAGCCCTCATCTTCACCCCCCCCTTTTTTTTTTTTTAATAGTCTTACTGTTCAGAGATCCTTTGGAAATAGCTTTCAGTTTCCTGCTGCCATCAGCATCCAGTGTCACCTACTGCATGTTTTAGACCCACGTCCTTCCAGGGATTGAGGTGCTGGCGCTTTACTGTCATGAAAGCCCTAGGTGTGCTCTTGGGTTAGCATACTTCACCAAAAAATAGATGTGAAAGGAGAGTAACAGTACACTCAGACTTTACAAAGGTTTTATGAGGATAAATGAAGGAAGGGTAAGATATATCCACAGATTACCACAGGATAAGATAAACAGGTAATTACCATGGTAAAGCCTTACATTGCACATTCATACATTAGGATGCCTTTCAGTTACTTGTCTGTGTGCCTCTACCCTGACTGTAGAAACAATATTAGTGGTTCAGCATTACAGTTCAAAAATTATGTTGCACTTTGAGAGGATTTGAGTTGTTCATGATTTTTTGTAACATAGCAATTATAGAGTAAACCTTTCATTTTCATGGGGGAGGGAAGGGTTGTGGGTTTTATTTATTTGTTTGGTCTTTGCTTCTTAAGAGACAGGTAAAGAACTTCCAGTTGTCACATCAAAATCCATGCCACTATGTTGGTACTGTAATCAAGGGCCCAACAAAATATTAATACTAAGGCAACTTTTTATTAGGCTGTCATAGGGATTCATGTGGGGTTTTTTGTTGAATAGGTTTTATTTTATAAAGGAAAGGAGAAATGCCTGTTCTGAATTACACGAGGAAAGAGCATTAGTGCAAATGAAGAATAAAGACATAAAAGAATAAACCAGATGTATGAAGTGAATTTGACAAAAAACAATCCTAAAATTCACAATACAGAAAATGCAGGAGAGAGTCCTGAGAAATAGAAGTGTTGAAGGATTTGGAGAGGCAACAATAAATGAAACTAATTTGCAGTACAGCTTGACAGTGAAATAGTTCGTTGCAAAACGTAGCCTTTATTTTTATGGGTTGTTTGAATCCAATGAGGTTAAAATTAGGTCCTGCATTTCCCGTAGGAGCTCCCCAAACTTTGGATTTCATTACAGTTGTACTTGTTATCCTGTGAGAAGTTTTTCTTGATTAGGGAAGTGTTAAATAAGATCTGTATGTATGTGTTATTAAAAACCATTGCACGATCGTAGGCGGAGCCTTACATTGGCATTGGTCATCTCTGAAAGAATTCTAGAGTTGGCTTAGTTTGAAAACAGGTCATTTTGTATCATCTTGTTCTGGATGTGTAAAGCGGGGAAGGGAAAAAGTCTCTGCAAAAGTATGTGGTAAAGAAGTTTTTCTTATCATCCTCTAAACATAAAATACGATTTGGGAGGAAGTCTCTCTCTGCAGAAATCAGCAGTTTTACAGATGGAGTACATCCTTCTTGGGAAGTTTCTTCAGCAGTTGCAAGCTGATGTTTTTGAAATGTCTGGAGTAGGCCAGTATTTCTGTTGAATAGTACATTTTTGAAGGCCATTATTATGATAAACCATGTTCTTAGCATAATTCAAATTGGTATATATACTTTGGTTTTAAAAATGGAGTTCTTTTCAGACTGTGAACTACAAACGGCGCTCAGGAAAAAAAAACTGTTGAACTTACACAGAAATTTTTACATTTAAGACTTTCCAACAACGTGGGTGCTTTGTGTCACCAACTGGGCCTAAGAGAGGCCCAAGGAATGCCTGAAGGTCAAACAAACTTTTCATTATAAAGCAAAGCTCTCTAGTGCAATATATCCCAATTATAAAGATAATATAAATCACCCCAGTGACAGGCCTTTTATATAGTAAGAAGCCACCCTTATCTTTTCAGCTGATATACATTGCCTTTAAAAAAAAGAGAGTGAGTGATGAGTTAGGAAATGAGCTATGGTAGGCAACAGCAGCCAGCTCAGGAATGAGTGGGGGTACACGTAAAGGTTTTCCTCCCTTTAGAGGAAATCCATCTGATGCTTTGCTTTGATAGATGCAAAGCGGGGAAAAGAGTGAACAGAAGATCCTTTATCTTTCCATGGGTAGGATTTTCTACTCAGTCATAGATGATCTACCATTGGATATGCCTCCCGAAGTGGTGTGTATATGGTGATACTTGAGACAAAATTTGTCACTCGTGCTACACGTGCAACAATGATGTCCTCAGAGAGATGAGAGATGAATATTCCTAAAGTATGAAATAGCTCAAAAAGCCAAAGGGTCACAGTTCAGTGAAGTGACCAAGAGGCTGCATACATCTCCCCTYTCTACTGGCAATGATGATATGCTTCACTAAGTTTTTCTGGTGCCAAGACTATAAGAAGTGATGTTTTGTATGAACACAAGAGAGGTGAGATCCACTTCTGCACAGAAGATACCAATTCAGTCTTAGCAAGAGAATCACAGAATGACTGAGGCAAGGAGGCACCTCTGGAGATCATCTAGTCCAACTCCCTCCTCAGAGCAGGGTCAGCTACAGCAGGTTGCTCAGGGCCATGTGCACTTGGGTTTTGAGTATTTTTATGGATGGAAACTCCACAACTTCTCTGGGCAACCTGTTCTACCATTTGACCACCCTCACAGTAAAAAGGGAAAGTACTATGTTTACGTGGAATTCCTTGTATTTCAATTTGTGCTCATTGCCTCTTGGTCTGTCACTGGGCACCACGGAGAGGAGCCTGACTCCATCTTTACTGCCCATATCAGGTACTTATACAAATTGATGAGGTCCCCTGCCTTGAGCCTTCTCTTCTCCAGGCTGAGCAGTCCCAGTTATCTGAGCCTCTCCTTGTATGATGGATGCTCCAGTCCCTGTAATTGTCTTTGTAGCCCTTTGTTGGACTCGCTCCAGTAAGTCCATGTCTCTCTTGTACTGGCGAGCCAGCACTGGACCCAGCACTCCAGATGTGTCTCATCAGGGCTGAGCAAAGGAGAAAGGTCACCTCCCTCGACCTGCTGGTGATGCTCTGGCTAATGCTGCCCAGGGTGCTGTTGGCCTTCTTTGCTGCAAGGGCTCGTTGCTGGTTCACGTTCAGCTTGTTACATACTCCTTAGCTTGTTATATAGGTACTTGAGTATATAGGTACTGTGTGAACAGGGGCTCTGCAGTTCTCCTTCTGTCTACATAAAGCAAAGCAGGCATTCCACACCAAATATCACTAGTGGAGAAAACTCCCTGCAAAGAAATGCACTTCATCTCCACTGGCTTTGMGGTCTCAAAGTTCAAGCATTTGTATGTGAATTTACCAGCCTGTGCTCCTTTGTATAGTGGGGAGAATTAGGCAGTTCCAGGGCATGGGTCAGCTAATCTCATCTATAGTAGGCTGGTACGGTTCACACCTGAGAAA
Organism: Phoebastria nigripes; assembly: GCA_035582835.1. Lineage (NCBI taxonomy): Eukaryota > Metazoa > Chordata > Aves > Procellariiformes > Diomedeidae > Phoebastria > Phoebastria nigripes. The sequence goes on along the minus strand of JAYKAV010002053.1, from coordinate 279,765 downwards.
CGCCTCCTCTTTGCTTCCTTGGTTATAAAGGAGATCCAGGGTGACTAGTTCAGATCTAGAAAGTAGTATTACTGGAAAAGTTATACCAGAGACATAGTCCATGAATTTACCAYGTTAGATGCCAAATGTGGAAAATTGTTACGTACAGCACTCCAGCCCCCTCAAGGTTTTTCATCAAAGAATAAAAAGTAACATCAGTTTCCTTTATCCTTCTCCAGTTACAACCTCTGTTGACTAAAGCAAAGTGAGAAGAGCATGTTGCTCTGAAATAAACCACTTCTGCATCCCAGAATAACCTATTTCTAAAGTATACATAGCTAATTGTAAAGACTTGGGGAAAGGCATCTAGTCATAAATGTTAACCATGAGGAGGCAGAATGCCATAACTCCCACCACTCCTTCAGAAAAGTCTGTTGTGAGGTCTGCAAACCAGCCTGTTAAAAATCCCTTTCAGAACAGAGTTCTGGCTTCTGTCATGGGAGCAGGCTGTTGTTGTGGTTATTTGTAGAGAAGCAGAGGGTGTAATTCTTCTAAGCCCCTACTATTTTTCAAAGGGACAAATCTAGAGACTAAACTTCTTGTATGGGGTGGTTTGGAAATTAATTTGCAATCTTCAAGGTGAATAGCTATTATCTATTAATAGCTATTCTTTACCTACAAAAGATTTTAGCAGTTAAAAGCCAACTCCATCAACCTGTGCTTTTTCATATTCAGTAAATACAGGGATTTTGATAACTCCAGATGAAGTTATCCCAAGGAGGAGTTTAATATTCTACAGATCATAGTACATAATCTTCCTTCTTTCGGCTTGAATGTCAAGCATGAAAAAGGAACAAATACATTTATAAAGTTGATTTAAGAAGGCCGTTTAAAATATATTTCCTTATAACAGAGCAGCCTCAGATAATCCATTATTTTACTTGTAGACCCTCTTTAAGGAGGGTGGAAGACAAAAGGCACGCACGGATTTGTAAGTGTATCAAGTTAGTATGCTAAGATCAAAGGCTATCTCTGCATGAGGGACTTTGCACATTCTCTTCCAGATCAGCTGCAACATCAAGGGCAGGAAAATCTGCAAAGCATTTTGTTTGCTATGTGTTCAATCTGCTGTCATCTGCTAATGCAGTCTTTGTCAGAAAGTACTTAATGTTGTGCTACCAAAGTAACCTGCTTCCCTGTTTCACGTCCATTGTTCTGCTGAATACGTATCTCCTACATTCCCTGTTCAAAATTGGAGATGATCAGCAGACATGCTTCCCTAGGGCGGAAGGAAAACAAATGTACTGACATCCTAGTAGCGGGGCTGGTTGCATCGATGGGACAGAGTATATTGTTGTGTCCTTGATGTATTATTGGCAGCTGAGCCTGTGATCTCTCACTGTTTCAGAATGGCCAGTCTTATGTTCCATTGAAGGGCAGGATAGAGCATACAAATTCTTGTAGATTGTATGGATGGGGGTCTTTGAAAAGAAAGAATTTGCTGACCCCTGTATCAGAATAGCTGCAGGTGTGTGTTATATCCACTTCTGTAGTGTCTTGTGATGAATTAGGAGGATTCGGGAGGAGCACACAGGGAGAAACAGGAAAAGAAAAGTTGTTTAAAAAAATTTAAAATGTTTGGTTTTCATTTTCTTTTGAAATTGGCCAATGTGTTAAAACAGAATAATGCATTTCTTAATGTGACTGTACGCTAGGTTAGAGCAGGGGTGATGTTCCCGAGTGCTGAACCCTGGTGATTCTTCATCTTCTCAACTGCGTATCCCCAGTGTTGCAAGTTAAAGTTGGCAGGGAGTAGTTCGTCACGTTTGCTTTGTGAAAAGCTTGCTTTTCAGGAAGTTTGCCCAAGTTGCTTTCCTGAAGAAGGTATAAGCTTCACCAGGAGTGGACAACAGTTACTTGGTGGCTTTCCGTGTGCATTTTGTAAAGTATGACTAATGGATTCCTTCATCTAATTAAATTAGGAAGAGGTAACACAAGTTTGCCAGCAGTGGCTTCTTTTTCTACCCAGTTAATCTCATACCTGTGAAGATGACTCTACTGAAAGCATTCCCTTGCAGTTAGCATGCAGGACTGTGACAAGGGATAGTAACGGTGGAGTATTTCAACTCCTGTCGCTCTCTGTTGTGTGACAGAGGAAAAGACATCCCTCTTCCAGTGTGTGCTGGGACGGTTCTTGCATATCGTTTCCACTGTTAACATACAGAGTTTGTAAACCAACATCTGTAAACCAGTGTGTACCAGGGAATTGGGTGTTCCCGGTCCCAGATACTAGTGGTAATGAACATCAGGTGACTGTAGCACCAAGAACTCATGAAGGCAGCTGTTTTCTGAGGAAGTTTGACTCTATAATGCACAGAAGTTTTCTAAGGGGGAATAAGTACTTGTTAACAACTAGTCTGACAGGAAAAGAGGGAAAAGTTAAAGTTTAAAAAGSGAAAAAAAATAAAGTGGTTTTTTTTTTTAATTCTGTGTTGGTAAAGCACATGAGTGTATCCAGGAAGACCAGTATGTTGGCAGTTTCTTCTGTTTTAATACATAGCTTGAAGGTGCATAGACAGCTGCTATATACCTATAGATGTATGTACCTAAAGATATGGGTCCCCTGCAAGCAAGTACTGCAATATTTTGAAGTTGTTCTTCTAGAGAATGGTGTAAGACTCCTCTGCACGTGGTCTGAAAGAATCCTGTGTTGGACAGCCATTCCAGAAATTTATTTAAGCAGCCAGGTTCTGTGGGATTTTTTTCTGGAATTATGTATATCACTAAGAATTACACATTTGTCTTGCTCCTCACAGTCAGATAAACATTTAATTTAAGGTGGGCAGGGGTTTATTAAATGTTTTTATTTTTGGAGCATAGCATGTTTGCTTTCCAGATAGAACAGAGATACACTTCCTTTTCATCTTACTTTTTTTCCCTGGTGATTTGGAGATCTGTTTTGTCTCCTAATGTGTAAAATACTGTGTGGGAAGTAGGTGAAGGTGAGTAAGGTTGAAAATGACAGTGAGTTAGATCTCAGACATTTGAGACTGTCACAAAAGTTCAAATTTAAAAAGTGTGTTCTTATAATGTTGATATGTAGCTAACAGTCTACAGCTTAACTTGGGATAAAGCTGATATAAAATACTTGAACAAAAAGTCATGAGTAAATTGTGCCAAGTGTTTATTAAATATAGCTTTATCTGTTAGTTCATCTTTCTGGATGAAATACTTCATGTGGTGGTTTTTTGACCAAGGGTGTGGGCTTTGTGGTTTTGTCATAAGCAAAATAAAGCAACGGTATTTAATTCTGGCCACATGCTTCACCCAAAACTAGATCACAAATGGCATTTTTATTTTGTTACAGTTGATCTTCTGTGCAGCAGCAGATGCTTTAGTCTGTTGTCATCTCCCCTGTTTTAGTGACTGTTTTTGACAGAGCAGTTTGCTTTCAGGTGTCTTGTTTTCCTTTTGCATGTGCTGTCCTTATGCCTGATGTTGTGGGAARGTCATTTCCTCAAATCGGCAATGGTAACAATTTGTGTAAGTAAATGGCAATTGAATTCCAAGTCTTCCAACAGCACTGATGTGCTGGTATACCAGATCATCATTCTCCAGAAAAGGCTTGTCTACCAGTCATCTCCTGTTACAATCTAAGATATGTTTTGGATAATTCTGCTTGATTTGAAACGCTTTCAAAAATTTCCTCTCATGCAGATGCTAATTAGTGACTGACTGAATGGATGCAGTCTGGTAAGGTGCTGTTCCATTTGTAAGTTAGCTTCAGTCTCATTAATCAGAATCGGTTTCAGTAGCTTCTGGAAAAATTTTCTCAGCCAGAGAAAAATGTGGACCAAAATCCACGAAGTTAAGGTATGGCAAGCATGACAGATATGATAGAAAAGACAACATTGCTCTTACTATTTTTTGAGTGGGAAATAATGATATCTGTGTATTTTTAATTACGTGAATTACATGGGAGCTTGTTCTGCTTTTGAAAGTGTGTATTCTTTGCATATGACAGGCTTTATACTAAGTTATTAGTAATCTGTGGACTTATTTGATTGCAGTCAAATATGCGTATTTAATATGTGCAAGAACTCATAGAATCCATTTAAATATGAAATACAATTGAAACACTTCATAAAGAGCAGTCAAACCTATGAAGTCGAGTTACAATGGGTTATTGCTGTTAGCGCACCACCCGACTGCACCTTTTTATTAGAGAGTTGACCTTTCTATTTGAATTTCTGGCTTTTGTGGTTTTAAGCAATAACTTGATGTGTAAGATGCTTTACTAGGAGAATTCCTTTCCACTATCCTTTTTTTTAATACTGCAGGGCTTTAACTGGTTTTGAATATTTTAAGAGTTTCTGGTTATGTAAAAAACAATTAATTGCTTTTGAAAGCAGGCCATGTTACCAGCTGTTGATAGGTCTGCTTACATCTCTTTTCAGTGTTTTTGTGAACAACTGATCAAATTAGATTCGTCACTCTTGGCTTGTGGTGATTTTAAATTGAAATGGAATATATTAAAGCAGCCAACCACGCTGATTATATTGCAAGCCTCATTTAATTTCGTACATTCACACATTATAGTGAAAAACAGGATTTTTTAAAATGCATGATTGTGACTGCACCTTTAGTGACTCCAAAGGTCATCTGTATTGGTGCATAATATATTAGTGTTAGATATCCGATTTCTGAAAGCACGTTCCACAATACTACATATACATTAAAGGTGGAGAATGAAAAAATCAAATTGTTATCATTTCACCGATACGCTGTTCTTGATACCATCCAAGTCCTTACTGGTGAGTAGACTGCTGCATTGAAACCTTCATACATAATTGGACAATTGTTATCCATAGATCGCAGAACTGTCCATTCTGAAATACTGAGGCACTGGAGCATACATTAGACATTATAGAGATGGCAATGTGTTGTTATGAAGGTGTTCCTTCTTCCACGTTATCAGATGACAGTATTTTCCTGCAGCGCTCACAATAATAAAATATGTTTCTTAAAGCTTTTCCTCACATTTTGTTAACTGGCACCTTCTTATAACCTACGGGAAGCTTGGTAGAATCTTCTAGTTGAGAGTCAATAGAAATGCTGACAGAATAAATTTTTACACAAACTCCCTGTATCCCTCTCCTTATCGTTATCTCTGAAAATAAATCTCTCTGTTATTCCCCTGTACTTGCTCAGATGTAAATGTCCTGAAACTTAACATTGTGAATATTTGGTGTTTGCAAAGTGGTATCAGTTTAAATTCACATTTCAAAGCAAATTTTTCAGATTTGCGCATAGCTTAATGCAAAAGAATAGTAGTTACACAGTAGCTTTCAACAGGGATTCTTGTATTATTTTTGAAAAATACTGCCTAGGCTTTTAATGTAATTTATGCACAGAAAAATTACTACTTATTCCAGCATTTTGAAAATATTTTACAGTGCTGTATGTGTCGTTCTGTGCACGAGTATTTCCTTTTCTAGAAATCCTTTGGGAAAGTAGTGGATACACCTTAGTGTCCAGATAGCAGTTGCTAATCTGGGGAAAAGTCAAGGCATCGGTCACTTGGTCTTTACCTGGATGGCACCGGCGCTGGGTCAGGCTGGAGTTCCACTCTGTTAGCCCCTTGATTTACCAATAGCCAACTGGATCTGAAGCAAATGTTTCCTTAAAAGGTTATTGGGGTAACTTGGTCAAATTAGGTTTCATGCCAACCCTCAACAGCTTAAAGTTAACATTAGTTAGCGTTTTCCCTTTAATTCAAGTAAGTATTATTTTTATACCTTTTGAAGAAAAGCCACTGCAGTGGCTTCTGTGGCTAAAAGATAACAGTTAAACTCTCAAAAATGTTTAGTCTCTGTTTAGTTTTGCTCCTCTAAGAGACCCATGACCAAGAAATAAAACTGAAGAGGAGTTACCATAGAATACTGGTATGTAAAGACAATACACCTCATACATGTCATTAAAGCAGCTGTAGCCTTTGTGTCACCCATACAGCAGCAGATCTCACAAGCTGTGAGATGTTTCCAGTTTTCTAAAAAACTTCAGTGTCTCCAGTGGGTTTTTGTGGTTATTTATCAGTTTTCTCCATAGACTTTACGGCTTAGACTTTGATTTTTGTCACCAGACTTCAATTCTAGTTGCACTCAAAATCCTTACTTAGCTATTTCATATAAATCCATTCTTGGAATAAATTGCATCAGTGACATATATGACATATCTAGATGCTGTCTACTGGCTTCTTCACAATCTGATTTTGTTCTTTTGTTATTTTAAAGTCTGATTTGTTAAGAAATGCTGTGGTCCAGAAGAGAGTAAAGCTGACATCTGATTGATACTTCCTTTAACATAAGCATCAAAATGGAAGCCGTTATATTTAAATATATTCTCATAAATTGTCTTAGTGGTCCAGTATAATTTATTTTCACAAATGGTAAACAACAGAGTAATTCTCTTGCTGTGCTGCAGGATTTTCAGAGACCTGTTTCAGGGTGCCAGAAAATATTTAGCTTCTATTCAATAAATTCTTTTAGGCATCCACTGGTAATGCAAAGAGTAGCTCATTGATCACGTTCATGCTCAAAAAACACATACTCCATTGCAAAAAAACAAAACAAAACAAAAACCACACAAGGAAAATTACAGATTCTTTTGACCAGGAATAGCCCATATGAAGAGAGGTTCCTGAATAACACTTGCACGAGTTTAGGAACTCATGCTCAAACCTGTGGTGTGTCTTTGGAGGAACTTATAATCATTTGCAGAAACAGAGTTAATAATGCAAAGGACACTAGCCAATACAGGAGTGTAAGTTAATTCTTAATGTAGAAAAGAGCTTTCTTATCCAGTTCTCTTTCAGATAGATACAAAATACAGTGAGGGAGGTGTTCCCAGGACATATATAAACATGTATATTAAATGCCTTGAACAAAACTCCTTGATCAAAAAGTCTCTCAGATTGTTGTGTGTCTTCTCGGGATGCACCTGTCTGTCCAGGTCTTTTCTGACCAGCTTAGGTTCACATTTGCAATCCAGGTATCTGAAAAATAATTTTGAATATAGGACTTTCACTGGTGTACTGACTAAAACATAGCGTGAGCACAGTATATGAGAATCTCTATGCAGGGTACTTGGAATTCCTAGAGGCTTAATGTGGATTTTGGGAAGCAGTTGCCAATATCAATCTAATGCCATAATATTTACTAAAATCTAATCAACTGTATTAGCCAGTTCTCAGCACTGATTCTGAGGCTTTTCCCTCAGCCCAAAGTGTTCATGTTCTCTCATAGATTCTATGGGTCTATATATTTGTACATTTTTTAATCATATCAATATTTCTTCTGTTTAGATGAGTTTCAGCAATAGCAGGTTTCTGCGAGGATGAAGTTCTAATTGTTATCTTCAAATAAAGTTTGTAATTAGACACAAAAACATTATTTTCTTCAGTGTCACAAATCCAAAGCATTTCTAAGAAAACATTTGGGTCTGTTGTCTGCAGAGCAATGGATTTGTCTGACAGAGTGGGCTAGAAAGTTCATTTTCCTGCTCAGTTCCTCCCATCTAAATTGTGGAGTGCTTAGTCATCTGAACCTGTGATTGTGTAGTGGATTATGTATTCTAAAAACCATTACAGCTGTGAGTAGTACCTGGTATCATCAAAAGACCTTCACAGTTTCTGTCTCATTAAAAAAAGGCATATTTGTTTTAGTGGAGACAATTTCAGTGGGCACAACATGCTTGCATCTTCCAAGCCTCAGAACAAAACTGAGTTAAAAGGGAAGCATTACTTTCCATGATCTCTAACAAATTATTATTTCACTAAACCTTTACATCCATCTTAATCCTAACATTTTTCCTTCCCATGTGGTGAGTGATGACATTCGCTATGTGTGCCATAATGCAYCTTGCCCGTTTCATTGTCTATGAAGTAGTCTCTTACCGAAGATGTAAATACAGTAAAAGGTAGGGTATTGGAAACTTTTGGCATTAATATCTCAAGTTTTTTTCTCAGCTTGAGTTTTCCTGCCACTCTTCTTCGGTGTGCAAGTTTGGCCTTATCCAGTGTGACTGTATCCTCTTCACTGCTGGTTTTATTGCACGTAGTGAAGAAGGCTACCATAAAGAGTGGTAGGCTTGTAGTAAAAGTGAGTGCCCCATCAGCGTGTAACTGGTGGTGTTCACCTCCTGAATGTGTTCAGGTAGGGAGCACCAAGACTGCCTGTGGTAGGCAGACACCCGTGTGTAGCTCACTAAATTAAACAGTGCTAAATGCTTAAAGATCTTTTTAGGTTGTTACAGATTCTGAAAGGTTCACGTGGGTTCAAAAAGTAGTTGGAAACATCTGTGGAAGGAAAAATCGACCCAGAGTTACTCTGCACGGGGAGAGCGCCATCAGTTCAGGAAGTTGCTGGACTTTCCAGGTTGCTGGAAGCTGGTTTCGTAAGCCAGGGCTGTGTCACTGCGGGATTGCGTTGTTCATCCAGGGTATCTGCTTTTCTTCTCTCTGAGGCAGAATTTGAGGCTAGACAGACCTTTAGTCAGACCAAAAATGGCCCTTTTTTGTTTGCAGTGTATGTGTGCTATATCATGAAACGTTCCCACGCTGTGAAGAATAAAACATCTCATAAAAGAAAGATGGATGTCTATCCTTATGGATAGGAGACATTGCTTTCCTCGGCAGTGTTGTGGGATCAGCAGGACAATGGGTAACGCGTTCTTCCCTTTGCAAAAGCTAAATTGTTGCTGCAGTGCAGCTCCACACTAAGCTCTCACAGGACGCGACAGCTGAGAGTAGCCTCGCCAGCCCCATGCAACTGTTGAAAGCAATAGCTCACAGGGCATGTTAAACCCACTTTCTATTTCCTGCAGAGCATGTGGCTGCCTGATTCATTAATACACTGTGGGCAGTCATGTTGCTTTCTAATCTTAATTTTTATTCAATCAGTGGCACTAGGAATTTGACTAGCTCAGTGTTGCTATTTAAAACGTATACGAAGGTAGTTTGCCTATTGCGGAGGGTCAAGCCAGGTAGTTAAGTAGTAAAAGACCGTGACCATTCCTTCCTCCCTCCCTCAAAGAGTGTTGATCTTTGCACCTTATCTTCAGTATGCTCTTTGAGTGGCCAGTCTGTCAGCTGCAGTACATCTTCATTGGTCTCATTTTTTTTCCTTTTAATGAATGTCAAAAGCAACAACTAGTCATCCAGTACCTAATTGGCATAGATGCTGTGTCAAATGAAAGCAAGGTAGAGCAGCAGACTCTTCTTGAAGTTTCATTTTAAGCTTTCTAATTCAACTTTTAAGAAATTTAGCTAATTCTGTTGATTTTTATCTTGGTTTTGCACACCACATTTGAAATGTGCAGATGACTCTTTTATCATATGCTAGATATCTGATTTCACTATTACTATCAAAATTAAATTTACCAATTTCARCAAAATTAAGATGAATACCTGATCTAACTGCAGATACAGGTTCTTAATTTCAAGATCAAGGTCCTTCATTGTATTCTTTCCTCCCTCTCTGAGAGACAAGAAGCGGGGCTTTCATCCTTGAAGACTTGTGAGCTTTTGATGAGACTGAACACTGCCCAAATTTAAACTGTATTCAAACTGTTAAAGTGCCTCACTGAGAATGACTTACAGTAAGTCTGACTTGAGTATCTTCAGCGGTGGAAGAGCAATGTTTTGTGCCATCAAAAAATACAGATGCCAGCAGAGGCATCTCTGAAACAAAAATTGGCAATGTAATACACTGGTTTACCTCTTCTCTGAGAAGGCTGGGTTCACATCATTAGTTATTATTTGTATTATGCTGCTATCTAGAGGTCTGATGCACCACAAATAGGTAATTAGACCACTCCTGCCTATAGAATTTGCAGTGCCAGAGAAGCAGTAGGTCAGAGGAGGAGGTGCCATCAAACCTGTTCCACAGACAAAAAATGAAGCTTGAATTAATTCAGCAACTGGTCCAGTATAACGTTGGAAGGCGGTGGCAAAGCTGAGCGTAGCACCTACATCTTTTGAATGAAGATTCAGTGCTCAGCAGCTATAAAAGCAGCGTGAATAATCTGTCCTTTTTTCTTTATGTTTCTCTGATAATGCAGATAAAGCAGGAAACTGATAGCGTCTTCCAGATAAGGATATCTCAGTTTCATGAGCGCTTGCAGTAGAAGAATTTATATTAAGCTTCAGTAAGTGCAAAGAACTGTGAATGCTTTTAGTCAAGTCTTGCTAGCAGATATCTTCATTACTTTTTTCTAATTTATTTTATGGGTTTTGTTCACTCCTTGACTTGTCTTTGGTTGTCTTGACTTTGGTCAGTTCTGGGTTTTTTCATATTGTGGGGGTTTTCTGTTTATTTGCTTTTCTGTTTTTAGACCTCTTCCCACTTGACCTTGATTTTCAACAATGCATCTCTGAACTGCCTTTTTAAAGGAAAATACTTCCCAGTATTTTCATCTTTGTGGGATGTATTATTTTTAAGTAATTCCATCTCTAATTCAATCCTTCTTGCACAGTCAGAAGCTGTGAAAAGTTGAGTCTCATTTTGAACAGGCCTGCATAACCCAAAACCAATGCATTTTAGTTCTGTTACTCTACAAAGAACTGTGTAATCTGGCTTTACAACTGGTTAACCTAAGGAAAATCAGTTTCAGGCTTACCGGGTAGTTCATCTCTTACTGCCATCTCATTTTTGCAACATGATTAGCATTTGGCCAAAAGGAAAAATAGATTGATGGTTGTAAAACAGCCACTGAGATTCTGAGAAAGTCAGTAAGTATGTTTTCTTTTATAAAATAATTCATTGGAAAACAGGAAAAAGAGGATGCAAGGCCAGTTACATATCATGGGAAAATGAATGTCTTCTGACTCTGCCATAATAATAATTTCCTCCTTCCCCATTTCTCCTAAGCAAATATACTCAGGGTACTCTTCAGTGATAGTATATATAAAGGATATCCTCCAAAAAGAGATTGGCAGGTTTAATTTGTTTGATGTGTGCAATCACAGTCCATGTTAAATTCAAAATGCTTGTCCAATCAAGGATTCAATATAGAAAAGAGGCAGTAACAAGCATGCAGTACGCTGTAATAAAGAAATCTGTTGATTGAAAACAGTTTCTATATTTTGGAAATGATAGGGAATGTAATTGGTAAGAAAGAAAAGGATAGGGCTTCATAAATAATAGGAAATAGAGCATATTTTTTTCCACTGATAATGCTAACTCAATTTAACAATATTCTGGTGCTGAATTTTCCTGTTCAGTAAAATAGGTCTGGTAGATCTTCCAGTACTCTAAATTTCATGATTAATGGAAGGAGCTCTTTATTTTGATGGTGCCAACTTTAATGTGTTGAATTTCAGCTATAATGACCCTCTCTCTTTCTCTCATCTTTTTTTTCCTCTGTCTCCTAACCCTCAGGAAGTATATATGAAGAAGGAGAGGATTTGGCAGGTGAGCTTCTCAGTCAGACATGACTTTAAAAAGACAGCTATCCGAGTGCTTTTATGAACTTTCAAAGGCTATTTGGTAGGCTAGATAAGATGAAAAGACCTTGATGTGTCAGGCTAACTTCAGTATGTTTTACAAACTTTAATGATTCTAAACCTAATCATAACTGAAGCCCAGGACAAGCTCAACAATTCACCCTTGCTCTGCACCACACCTTCCGTATAGTCTTTCTTTTTTTGCTGCAGTTCACTCACAAGAACTCTTTCTATTTATGGAGCAGTAAGTACTTGAATAGACCTTTAGCATATGGATCATATCTATGCAGTCTTGCAAAACTGCCAATCTTGAAAACAGTGAGGTTTTGTAGACTTATTTCATGTTCTTAAATTTCTGAGGATCAGACTTCTGTTTTGTTTCTTATCTTTTGTGTGAGTGTGTCTGTAAGCTTATATTAGGGTATTAATATATATTAAAAAAAAAGACCGTGTTAAATGGACATGTAGCTGCAGCTGTTCATGCAGTAATTGTTATGGTACTTTAAAACTCTTATAATCTAGGAGGAGGAAGTACTTGAGAGTCAAAAGCTAGGAAATAATACAGGTAACCATGCAATTTTGTGTGGGAAAGATTCATTTATTATTAAGTTTCTCGATCATTTTATTTTATGTTTTGTATTGAGATAATATATTACTCATTGTATTATATGAGGTTATCCAATATTTGGAGATAAAATTATACCTAAGTGGTCATGGTAGTTGTGGGAAATATAATGTGTCAGGCTGAATTTTTGTTCAAGTATTCTCATCTGATGATCATAAATATTATGACATTTTGAAGAAGTGCTCTTAAGACTAAAAAAAAAAAACTTTATATGCAAAAATGTGAAGAAGTCCCTATTAGTTTGAGCAGTTGGGCTGTATCAGACTGTGAACTCAGGGCAGAGGAACTGTACACCTGCAGACAGTGATTTCCAGGAGATGATGGATGTCCACTACAGGTAAATCCGACCAGATCTGATGCTTGGTGCTAGAAAGTAAGCTCACAGGAATCTATTCCTCATCAAAGATCTACACGGATAATGTGATGTCCATAACAAATCTAGAATGAAATAACATCAGTTTTGAGGCATTTAAATTTACTGTACATGCTGTGGGCACATTGACTTCACAGGGGCAACCGATCATTTGCTCTTGCACAATAATATTTGAGGCTTCTTTTACTGAGCTTTTAGGTTCGATACTTCCCTCCCTAGAACCAATGCAATAAAAAAATCCATAAAAGCATGCATCATCACACACACTGAAGGTTTTATTCTTTCTCAAGAACTTCAAGCTTCTGTAAAACCTGGGATTCAGAATAAAGATGATTTTTACATAAACCTGACACATAGAAGTGATAATAAATGTGATTTACAGTGAGCAATGAGCAAAACGCAAGGTATTTTTTGCTCACAACTTTTAACCAGTCATCAGTATGGTTGGAATGTTGCTACTGGTTGAGAAATGGTCATAGAAGGCTATCGCTCAAAACAACACTTTGAAGGCTCTATTGAAACCCTGTAGATGCAGGGGATTTCTCTCCGAGGGGTAGTTGTTTTCTTATAATCAGGAAGTGCGATTTAAAATCTGCATTTATACATTCAGACTAAACCTTTGAATATTGTAGCCCACTGCCGGTTAACTGTAAGTCTCATTTCTAGTCGGTATGTTAAAATACATGAAACAGAATTCTTAGTATGCCTAGTAAAATAGCTGTTTCCATTATCTTTGCTCTTTCTACATACGTGTTTTAAGAGAGAAATTCTTCCTCTGTGTGTTTTGGTGTCAACAGTTTCCACTCTTAAATGATGGACAACAAGTTAACAACATAAAGTGGGTTCTTGAAAATGAAATAATGTTTGATACAACCTCAAGTTTCTCTCTGAACTTTGACCAAACAATAGAAAACCTTAAAAAGGAGGGGCCCTGGGCTGTCAAGCACGGAATTACACGGGGAAAAAAATTAATCTAAATAGTGAGGGAGAAGTCTGGGTTCTCTTGCATGATATTTAGCAGCAATGGTAAGAAGAGGGATGTTTCTTTCTTTGTGTAATGTGCAGTAGTTACAATAAACACAAGATTTCCAAATCTCAGAGGACTCTCTTGACAGTTGCTTGATAACAGCTTTTTTCACTCCATAGTTTTGACAGTTTGTATGTGTTGCCATATCTAGTGTAAACTAAAACATCACTGTCATTCTGTTTTTCTTTCTTGTGTGGCTTCCTTGTCTTTATTTTTTTCATGTCTTTAGGATAATGAAAAGCGGGCTTTTAATTTGTAGGCTTGAGTAAGACAAATTGTGTGTGGAGAGTGGCATGTGTTTGAGTTTTGAAATATTCAGACTGAATAGCTTTTTTTTTTTCCCCCACTAATGACTGTTTCTTAAAAAGTGTATGTGTTTGTGTCCTAATTTTGACCTGGCCTGTCAGTATGCGCCAGTTAGTACATGTGAGTGTAACTGTATGGGCAGTATGAAAACACTGCTGTACACAGGATACTTCTGTGTTCACACTGACATTGCACATTTTAGTTGTTGGTTTTTCTTTTTTATTCACATAGAGGTTCACAGAACTGCAGCACATGCGTTAGCATCTCTTCCCAACCTAATGTGCCTTTGCTCTCTTTCTCTCCCATGTTTCTGAATTATATTGATGATAATATTGGAGTCATGCACCGTTCTAGAAAAGCTGCTGGGGGGTGAGTGTTGCGGGGAGGGACTTGAGGGATGCCTGCTTAGGAGAGGACTGCCAACTCCAGGGGTACCCTGGTTTCTGCAGCTACTGCTCAGCTGTTTTGGTTTACCACAGTAGATTATATGTCCCTGGTAGAGTATGACTTTATTTAACCTTTGGGTGTTTTTTTCCGATCTTTCTAAGGTTATTTTGTCATCAAACTAAATTTGCTTTAGCACAGCAAAGTGCCCAATGTCGTCATCTGGCATGTTACAGACAAATTCCAATTACTTTTCTGCTTCAAGCTATTGTTAAACACTACAAGCTAGCTGACAGTAAAATTATAAATACAGGTGTTGTCACACTACACTATAATCAGAATTTTAATTTGAATTTTCATTTGTAAAGCCTTTTTTTAACATGAAAATGGGAATAGAATTAGTTTTATTGACAGTAAAAAGACATTTTGAAAGCTTCCTAAATCATTACCTGTATTTAGTTGTGGCAAAAAATTGTATATGTCCATATAAAAAGAAGAGTTTTATTATCACATATTTACTCATTATATTTGGTGGTAAATAAAACTAGGAAGATGTGTTTGACAAATGATTGACGTAACTCAGTACGTTTTCACTTCATCAGAACAATAGACAGACATAAATACATATTTGCTTTGGTTTTGTTCTGCTATTACTAATGCAAGCCTGCGATAAAATCTTCAAGCAAATTAAGTAGAGCGTGTTGAGTCTGCATGCAGTGCTAAACTTTTTATTTTGCAATTTTCTCTTCTTACATAGATTCATCATTCTTTGCTTTCTTCCCTTTCTCCCCCCCCCCCCCCCCCCCCCCCCCCCTTCTTTTTCTTTGCTTGGTGGTTGGAGTGGTTCCCCCTTCTCAAGACCCCTTTTTTTTTTCCTCAAGGCATTTAGTGTCGTGTCTGCCAGATTTCAGTGATGAGCAGCGAATTGCTTTTAAAGTGGGCATTATGCCAGTTCAGCAGCACAATGGAAAACCAATCTTCCACCATTCTACTTTTGATGCTGTTATTGTAGCATTTTAGATAACTGCTGCCACAAAAAAAGATGTGCTCAATTGCTACCAGTTAGTCAAGTTAAATCCAGAGTAGCATTAAAATTACTCTGAAAACTGTTTGTCAGAGGTCATGTGCTGTCTGTGGCTACAGCGCATAGGATAGATGTTCTGTGCTGTGTGGGGTTTTTTCTTTTTACGTTGTTATTACTGTGACTGACCAGCTCTCTAAATAGCCCTTCACTACCTGTTTACTTATTGTCTTCACCTCACTGCTGAAAATATGTGTCAAACAGAAATGTTGAAAAGTTTCTGTAAAGTGCTGGAAATAGCAGGGGGGTGAGTTGTTCAGGGTGCTACAGTTTGTACAGTGTGAAAGCAAAAAAAAAAAAGAAAAAAAAAGGGGGGAGAGCAAGAACATAATTCTCTGGTTTCTGTAGCAAGATTACTGTTTTCATCTTTTTATCTTCACTTTTCAACCACTGAGTTCACTTTTCTATTTTTTTTTAATAGCATAAATGGAATTTATCCGCTTTCTCACTCTCTTCCCCTTCAACTCCTCCTCCTCTTCCTCTTCATTCTGCAGGCTTTGCTTGTGAATGAAAGGGTCTGTTACTACTGCTGTAGGACAGATGGCAGTTGCGGAGGGGGGATTATAACACCAGGTGACTTTTAAATCAGTTGTTTTCCAATAAAACACAAACAGGAAGATTATTTATGGGTGGTGGGAATTAAAAGAGCAAGGGTATTTTACTTGCCTCTGGCCGAGACTTTATTGTGTGAATAATATAATACCTACGCAGCCTGAATACTTGTTTCACTTCCTTGCATCACTGTAAAATGTATGTTATGCTGTATTATGTTCTGGTCATTTTTAACAGGGGAAGCAGCCTTCTGCATCTGTCACTAGGTTGCACCGCTGTGGAGYGTAGGACCGCAGATTACAGCCACAAGCAGCTCCTGCGGGACAGTGAAAGAGCTGATTAAGCTGTGAATTTCAACCTTGCATTTAGGCATCTAAATAATATACCCAATTTTCAAAGGACTTAATATTTGTAGCCTGGTAAGTGTGTTAGCACTGCAGTGGTCCATGGTGAAGATTAAATGTATTTAGGCATCTAGGTAGGCAGCACCAGTAGCATACCTTTGAAAGTCTTCACCATAGTCCACAAGGTTGCTCTTTCTCTGTGGGACTGGAATGGCGTCTGTCTCACGGGAACACCTTCAGATATAATTTGCTAATATTTGTAAAGTGCTTTAAAATCCCCCAATAGGTGGCAGTGTGGAAGTGCACAGTTGTCCCCATTAGGATTTTTTAGCGTTGTTCTTAAAGATGGGCATTTCTGTACTGGTTCGGTTAAATTCTAGCCATTGAGGGTTTGCTGCCTTAATAGTAGAAATGTTGTGGGCTCTTACATTTTTCTATTCAGGGAGCCTCTCTTGGTGGTGCAGATGGGTCACATATAGTTGCTACTGCTAACACTAATATCTGTGCGTCAGTGGAACTGTTTTCATCAACATCTTTTATGAGAGCTGTGTGCATGCTGAGTAAATACCTTGTAAAAGACAATACCTTTAAATGATTGTTATGGGGACAGAATGACTAGAAAAGTGAAGAAGGGTGCTTGTTCATGGAGTTCAGGAAAAAAAAGCAGTACCATCTCCCTCAGGGAAGTAAAACTAAGTCCACCAGGCAACATGATTGAAAAGTTTAAGTACAAAGAACCTCAGTGATACACRCACACAACCTTTATTAAGTAGGTAACCTCAATAACAGTGATTTAAAAAACAAGGTGAGCACTAGACGAGTTCTCAAAACAAAATGGGAGTGTAACTCCATGAGAAACACTTCATACGTAAGGTAATTATAACTATATCTAAATTTGAGAGAACCCTTTTTTTCTTTTGGTTTTGTTTTTCTCTTTCCTTTTTAAACTAGAATTTCAGTTTTGCAGGGGTTATTGCACAAGTTTCCTTGTTCCTTAATCACGTATCAACAGACACCTGTCTACCTACCGAGGAACTTGCAGAATTCAACTACATGCATTTCCATTGTCTCTGTACGTAAATGCTTTCTCAGAAAGACCTGTAGAAAGTGTGTCCACTAAAGTTAGTCTTAGACAGATGTAACTAGGGCAGAAAACCAGCTAGATAAATTAAGATCAGAGGGAAACAGAAACCCCTGGAGTTTGATCACAATGGCTCAAAAGTATAAGCATTTCAGGAAATGAGTTTTTTTCTTATAAGACTGTATTTCTGCGTTCAGTATTTTTGCTGATGGGAAAAAAACATTAGTCCATTGGGGTTGGTTTTTTATTATTTATACACATGGTATTATTTATACACATGGTACACACTCTTTCTCTCTTCTTGGCCTATGTTTTGGGGATATGAGATGGAAAATCATCACATGTACTTGGTTAGATGTTGCAGAATTCCTCACTAAAGAGCCACCTACAGGAAAAAATACAGGAAGCATGGTCAGAGCAGCAATTGCGGAGCTAATGGCCTCTGCAGCCAAGGAAGAGGGAGGGAACTGACTCTTGAATGGAACAAAAACCAGTTTTTACAGATCTCAATCTTACTATTCAGTTTTGCAGAAAATAGTTAACGCAAGGCAAGCTTTCTAGGAAGAAAATACAAAAGTAAGGATTCAGATGCCTACAAAGTGTTAAAAAAATATTAAAACAAAATGGCGGTTTAGGCTGTGAAATCAGCTACCTGGTTTTCTTAGGAGGAAAATGAATTGGGGTGACTGTTACGGCTCTTTGAGGAAGAAAGGTTAAGTTGCACTGCAACACAGTTGAAATGAGGACTAGTTAGGCTGGAACTTGACCCTCACCCACTTTCTTTCTTTGGTTTGAGTGGTGCACCAAAGAATAGCTAATAACAAGGTACTGGCTTTAGATTGAAGGCAACAATTTATAAGTACGTAATGTGTATACTAATGTAATCGCCTTTGAATTTTCAGCCTTAAGGATATGCACTCTTAATAATATTAATGGAGTGATTTGAAAATTTGAAAGCACGTGCTTTTCAGTATATGTGATCCATATAGATTGGTCTGCAAGAAGATCCAGATTACCTGTGCTCTGGCAAATTGCTTTTCTGGTCAGTCATTTTTGTCTTAGTGCCCAAGATCGAACCCTTCAGAACAGGCAACAAAACATACAAAATGGTTTTCAGAGCCTCTCTGAAAACTCCTTTTCTGTGAAGAAGCCTACATATATTCTGAAAGTGTTACAAGCATTTCAGCTTTTGCTCACTTCACTTTATTTATCTCTGCTTTTCACTTAAGCTCTTCCATTTCAAAGTTGAGAAACTCTATTAAAACAGTTACAGTTAAATTGTAAATCTGAAAGGCAACTTAGAAATAAGTTAGACTGAAGTTAAAATTATATTCTATGGTATAACTGCATTATGTTCATATATGGCAGTTGTTCAAGTGAAAGTTGTTTCTTTAACTGCTGGGGGTAATCCAGTTACTTCTGGTAGTTTGTTGAGGATTATCTGGTTTGATGGGCTGTTGGGTTCATCTGTTGCTTACCACTCCTAACTGCTAGATCACACTGGAAAAAGATAGAAGTATAGCAAAAAATGTATATATTAAAAAAAAAAAAAACCAACAGATCAAAACCTGTAAATTCTGTTGAAGAGTTACTTTTTTTTAAAAAAAAAAGGTAAGAGAGCGCAGTATTTGCTGCTCTGATAAGGAAGTTTTTGCCTGAATCTGTCCCTACTAAAATATTATCCTGCCTATGTAAACATTTAAAAATTTTGGTTTAGTGCCTCTAGCCCTACATTAAGAATCAAATTTAACTACAGAAAGAAAAACAGAAAATTCTTCACAGTGCCACTGGATAAGCTAAAGCTGTGGAAGACTGAGATCAGAATTTGACCCTAAAGGCAGTGCTTGAAAACCCTAACTCTAGCAAAAATATTAATTTGTGTGCATTATTCAGCTATGATTTATGCTGTGCGTAGGATGGATCTCATTCTTATAGCCTGTCTGGCTATGTTAGATGCATTATATATACATATATACATGGTTTCAAGCCCTTTAGATTGCCAGGGTACAACACGTACCAGAAGATGTTTCACTTGGTGCTATAGTATTTCTATAATGGGTTCACTGTGGCATAGATCTCTTGCATGGGATACAGTTTTAAAACCATGTATTCCTGAAAAAAAAATCACAATTAAAACAAATTATTATGTCCCAGAATGCTGTAGGTTAATCCTTTCTTTTTGTAAATAAAGATCTAACTGGTCTCCCAAGTATATGGGCATTTCCTGATTCAAGAGATGTTAGTAATATTTTATGAAGTTTCATTCATTTTGGAGCCGTAGCCAAGATGAAATTTTCTGAATGACTGGTTACCTTAAACCAATATTTCATGCTTATTGAGGACATTTGACCAGATCTGAGAGTTGCAGCTTCATCAGCAGTTAGTATTTAGAAATTAAGTGCATTGTATATTAAAGAGAAAGAAAGGTGAGGATGCTGCTTTTAGGAGAGGGGATAGAGAGCTGGATGAAAATACACGAGGACAGTAGCGGTGATGCTTTGCCGGGGAGCGCTGCTGGGCTGCCCCCAGAGCCCCCCTCTCCCCAGCGCTGCACCCACTGCAGTTCAGCTACTTCAGCCCCGTGGCGGCGGCGGCGGCGGCGGCGGCGGCTGCTGCTGCTGCTGCTGCTGCTGCTGCTGCTGCACAGCGCAACTCCAGGTCTCTGGTAGGTTGGTTAGCGCATCCTCGTGTGGGAGATGCATGCAGGCAGGGGCAAGTTGCTTGCTTTCCTCTATGCTTTTAAGCATACCATCATTAAATGGCTGTATTCATTTTCTTAACTGTGTTCCTGCATCAGAGAGACAGGATTGAATTATGAATACATTTGGATAATTTGCAAAAAAAAAAAAAAACAGCATAATGCTCTGTGCTTTGAAACATAATATTGTAGGGAGAGCTGGCGTTTTTTGATTTTCAGACACAGAAGCCCTTCTGCGCAGTGATAATGGGTATATCAGTATGTGCACTTTCAGGCACTGAAGTTACTTTGAGCATGGACTTTTCATTGCCAGCCTTCATGAAAATGAGTTTTATGGGCAAATTTGCCTTTTCAGCAGCCATAAGTAGCATTCCCAGTTTTGCTATTGGAGTGGAATAGTCATAGCATTTTGAATTGTGACAGTGTCGAGGGATTTTTTGTTTCCCTTTGTGGGTTGTGTTTGATGCACCGAAGACGAGATCACATTCTTCAGGTGTACAATCCTCCCGTATCCTAAAACACCTTTTAAAAACATGGGTGTCTTTTTTTAAAAAAGCAATAAAATCACTGCAATTCACAGAACATGCTGTAATACAGAGGTACATGTAAAATACAATCTGTGTATTTGATTGCAGGTAACGGAGTTAAATGTGCCAGCAATTTAAAACACAGTTTGATATTTCCCATAGTAAAATGTAATGCAAAAAAATTAAATATCCAATATCAATG
>JAYKAV010002053.1:239083-256583 GCA_035582835.1 Phoebastria nigripes | reverse complement strand
CAACATTTTGGCACTATGCTCAGAGGCACCTATGTTGTTTTACACGTACCCGGTGCAAATACACATGCACAAATACAAAGGAATGTGAATATATTTTTACTTCTCACTCTGAAGAGCAGTCTATCAACAGAATAATCAGGGGGAGAGAGTTTAATAATATGACACAGTTCGGTTGTCCAATCAGTAGGAGAAAAAACAGAAGACTTTCACCGAGCCACGTCTTAGGGGATCCAAGAACAAAAGTTCTTGATCCTGACTATCAGGTTATTCGGTGTCATTTTAATAGGAACCAAGAGAAATTGCAATAAATGGAAAACACATGGCCAGGTATAGATAACCTCCAAATATTTCCATCCTTGCTTCCAGCATCAGTACAATAGTATGGGGTTAATTGATTTCAGGTACCTTTTAAAATTTTTTTTTTCCCCAAATAATATAAAAATATACCTAGGTAGCTAAACAAGGACTTGGATGGGGTGCTGAATTAGACAGGGACATCCAGAAGTTCAGACTGTGTTTTGTGAAGGGAACAAGGGGGCAGTTATTATTACTGAATACAGTACCTGAATTTTAATTATATACAGTCAGAAGCACATCTTTTTGTTTGTTTGTTTCTATTAAAATAATTGTATTTTTCATTTGTTCATTTATTCTGGTGGTATCTTTTGTATGCTCTGCATGTGTATAAATACATCTCTGTATGTATAGCCATATATGCATTCTGCAGCAGTGGTTGTCTTAAAAGATTGGTTGCCACTGAACTTGGATATTATTAAAACAATGGTGGGGTGATAATAGGTATAGAACTATTTTGGAACGTGACTGACTACTGAAAGGCAATTTCAGTCAGTTTGTATAGCTTAGTTTTCAGAAGGCCTTAGGTGCATTATTGATTAAATTCTCATTTAGGAAGAAAGTAGGAGCTTTTATATGCATCTCTAAGTTGGGTGGTATGGTAACTCGAAGGTATTGACTGGCTGTGTGATATATGACGGTCACAGTTGTCTTTTACTCAGAGGAGCACAGAGTGATGCTGGTTGTCATTCTTACTCTGCTGTGTGGCAGCGTAAATAGTCCCTTTCTAACCAACCTGGTGGGAAAAGTCAATATCCCATCAGCAAAGGAGGTAAACACATCAGGAGCTGTGTCCTCTCTCATCTTCCCCTGCTCTGTATTACTACAGTTCTTCAAATCTCTTCTCTCCAGTCATCAGATGCACTTGTGTCATTCAAATGCGTGGTGTGGCTGTGCTGCAGACACAGCCACTGCCTGCCTCTCCTCCCGGAGCTCCCGGCTCCCATTCTCTTATAATTGAAACTTAAAATTGGTCTCATTACTTCAACGAGGCCCCTCATATTTCTCCATTTTTTTTCAGTCCACCCTTTCCTGCTTGCCACTATGAGGGTAATTGCATCTAAGAAATGTTTGAAGCATACTGTCAGAAAGGTTATCGCATACAATTAAAGTTTAGATTTAATGTTGGGGGGGGAGCTAGGCGCTCTGTTAGCGGGACGGCTGGAGCCTGAATTGGAGCTGTACGCGGGCCTGTATTTTTGTTCCCTACTTTCAGCCCTGGTTTATTGTTTGCTTCGTTGTTCTCATGATTAATGCGCCTTCCTGCTCTGTTCACATATGCCAGCTGTTTCTGTGCATTGATACCTTTCACCTTGGTCCCTCCTGAGCTTCGGGAAGCTTTAAACTATTTTAGCCTAGTTTTKAGCTATGAGGATGGTATTTTCCACAGTTCCTTGGTATAAAGAGCATGGTTTTGCTAACATGTGAGCAGCAGCAAGTGAACCCACTTACTATATCATTTATCTTGAAAATGCATAAACTAGTTAGTGCTGAATTTGTGGCAGAGTGGGTTTGGTGTTTTTATTGATCTGGTTATTACAATTTTCAGAGTTTGTTTAATTAAACCCTACGTTTAAATAATTTCAGGATCATTAAATGTGTTTATGCCATAGTGACTTTGGTCTGTCAATGAACAGATTCTTGTAATCAAAGTTTTTATTGTATTGGTGGTGTAGTTTAAGGAAATTTTAATTCTGCTAATCCTGTAAATTCTGCTAATCTGTAAATCCTCAGGGAGGAGGAATTCACAAACCCAAAAATTTTAACAGCTGTTTCTGTTACCATGCCTCCCTTCCCTGCCATCTCCTCGTGTAGCAGTCCTTGACTTGGCTGTTGAGACGAAGGTGCGTCCGATGGGACGTCTTCATCTCAGTCACATCGCAGAGTGAGTCATTTCTTCCCTCGCACAGGTGGACTCAAAAAACCAGTGTGTCCCCCTCCTCCAAACCCTTCTCTTAAATAAACTCAGCTGTTTTAGAGACGACTGGTTTTTCATCTTAACTTGTGCCGGGTAATAAAAGCCGTTTGAGAGGGGATGGAGGCTCCTTTGTTACATGTTCAAAGCGTGAGGAGGGCAGTACCAATGTTGTGAAGGTGACAGGAAGAAATGAGACAACAGCTTTTAGGCCAAGCTGATGAGCAACAGAAGGATCATGTTGGTCGCTCACAAGACACGTGCTTACGCTGCGCCTAAATGGCTTGAAAGCTCGACCTCTGAGTACCTGTGCTGTGCTCTCATAGTTCTGCTTGACCTGGAGTCCCTCCAGCCTAACGGGGGGGAAACTGTCTGGGAGGGCATCTCGTTTTGCAATATATCCTTCTTGTGTGCTCAGTAATGCAGACTATCCAGCACTGCCTGTTCCAAGGTGTAACTGCAGACGCAGGCTTTTGAGTGGGAGCTGGTGTTTCTAGAACGTGGAGTTGGTTGGAAAGGAGGAGCATAACTGCACCAGATCTGCATCAAGTTGGCGTTGATGTGTATCAGTAGAATATTTTGCTCTTTTAGTCTTTGTCCACAGCCTTTGTAAAGCAAAAGCCAGACAACCACCCAAACGAAATCCCTGGATTTTTTTTGGATGGCATAGAATTTAACAAAAAAAAAAATTAAAATAGAACAGTTTGGGCTTCACTGCTGAAATATGTACCTACTCATGTGCGTGAGTTTACACACACACAAATGTACAAGTGAGTAAATGTCTTGCACTCCAGACATTTCTTCACAGGTATTATTGATCAAGAATTTGGGAATGGCTCTCTCCGTTCATGTGTCAGGTGAACCTGATGTCTCCTCGTTGAGTTACCAGGCATCTTCTCTCCATTTTATGGTAGAATAGCATGGAATTTCCCCTGTGGGCTACTGCCCTTTTCCTTCCAACGTCTCCGTAGTGCTGAGCATCCTGCACAYAAGGTGCATGTGAGAACGCACAAGACGGGTGATAAGTCTGTCCTGGGTTGTGCCAGTATTAGCAGCAGCAGGAATGACAGAAGCAAAGCATGGTTTCCTTCACTTCTGAAGCCAGACTTGGGCAGAATCTCTCCCTACTTCAAGCCCTTGGGGACTCTGCATAGTTCTCGCCAAGTTAAGGCAGCTCCTCATTTTAAATGAGATCCTCTCAGAGCCAGCTCTGCTATCGCTTATTTTCCCTGCTTTGACTTAGTGAACCCCCATTTCACTCCAGTTAGACGACATGACTGGGCAAGCGGTGCTTCTTGCCAGCTCCTGGCCGGAGCCACTGCACCTGCACCGGTGGGGCTGAGGGAGCTTCAGCCTCGCCACCATGTGCAGGTTCAACGTGGCCTCTAACCAGGTGGTACAGCACTGCGGGTGGGGAGGCAGGGGGAAGGCAGCAAAAGTTGGGAGAGCTTGCTGTAAATGTCRTCTTTGCTAGCTACGACATCCACCTCGTTTTCAAATACCATGATTCGCAGTAATAGTGAATGCAAAAGTACTGTCTCTTTGTGGTCATTTAACCTTTCTCTACTTTTTTTTTTTTTGTTCTTTTAGAGTATTTGAAGAAGAAGCCGCTCAGGAGGGAAGTCTTTGAGGCCTACAAAAGACTGAAGAGCACTGTAGACAAATGTCTGTCCATGAGTGGCTACTCAGAAGTGAACCTCGGCAAACTCTTTACCGTCAGTATAGGAAGATCTGTGGGAGAGTCCAATAATTAAAGACAGTGATTGATTAAAAATGGAGGGAAAGGCTAGATCCTTGTTTAACAGTAATGATCTCTTAAGCAATATTCTATTTCAGTATGCACAACGATGTTTTAATAATCTTGTCTCTTTGGAGGAGGAAAAATGGAAGATGAAAACGGGATGTATGATTCACGTGGACATGAAATATTTGAGGTGTTTTCATCTTCCGTTCTTTTCTTCATTGAGAAGCCAGGGTTATTAAAATACAGAGTAGTTGATTTTTGCAATATATTTTGTTGTGCATTTAGACCTATGAGGGAAAAGGGGGTGGGGGAATTGCTGCTTTAATTGGATAATTCCCAGTGAGAGTTGCTGGAATGTAAGTGATCCTAGACTTTGCTCCAGGGTATTTAGTAGAGGTGCTCTCAGGAAGAGAGGTTAGTAGAGGTCTCAGTAGGAGCACTAATGTTTTGCCTTTTCACAGTTTATCTTCCTCCTGATCATAAACATACCAATTAAAAACAATACTAAACCTAAATGCCTTTAAATGTCCTAATACCTTCTGAACAGAGGTAGGGACACTTTACTTCCAAATGTATTAAAGGTAAAGAATGACTGAAACCTGGAGGTGCTAAAAATAGAGACCATCTTTTTATTAAGAGTCTTTCCATTCGTCTTTAAGCATAGTATTTTGCCATGTTGGAAGCAAGCAATTGATAGGGAAAAATATGTTTGGGATGGCATTGTAACCAATAATGGGTAAAGGGAAAGCGGAGAATCATTGTTGCTGTTCTGTAATAATTACTGTATTGGAGGTTTTAAAGGTTTTATAAACAAATTGTATTTTTCATTTACTTTTAATAAAATGACAAGCAGATATGACAAGAAAAGAGCATAAATTTGGGTACATGCTTCTGTACACAAAATGTTGTTGTACTCATGTTAGCTGTTAAGTTTGCAATGTGATATATTAATGTAAGGTTATAAAAATTTTCTTCTAAATCTTTAACAGTATAAAATGTAAAGTTTTCTTAACACTTGAAGGAAAAAAATAAAGTTTTCTAGTAAAAGAGAATTTGGTTTGATCAGCTGACTGTTGAAAATACTCCATGCAAGGTCGTACTGCTCCAAACTTCTCCTGGTTTTACAGAAGTGCTTGTGTGTCCGTTTTTAGGATGGCCAGCCATTAACAAAGGGAGCTCGAAGAAAAAGTAAGAGCATCAGTACGAACGTGTTGGGCACCGAAGGGATACATGTGTCTGTTTGTGTTAGAGTATTTTATGACACTCATTTGTCCCTAAGGTGGCATCGGAAGATGCTGTGTGTCAGTATGGGTAATGTCTATTCAAATATGCCTAAATACATGGTCATCTTCTGAGCAACTTTTGGGGCTAAACCCTTTCAGTTTTACTCACATTGAGTCGCAGTATGTGAGAAATCAAACCTACTCAATCCCTGGTTTTGTGTTGGTGTTGTCCCACCCCTGGCGAGCTATCGTTCCTTCCCAGCGTGTTTAGTTGGGTTATTGTAAAAGAGACTTTATTTGGAGGCTTGTCTTGGAGAGAAGGTGTTGCTGCCTAGATGACAACGTTGGATGTTGCAGCTCCCAAATTTGGAAGATCCTGGCTTCCTGTAATTTCACACAGGTTTTTTTAGACTTTTCGTGTCCAACCCAGTTAGGATTGTGAAGATATTACTGATACTAACTGGGTAGAATGCCTTAGGAAAGTGAAAAGTGTGACCTTCTCCTCCAAACGTTAGGTATACAAATAAAATGGATAGATACGGCATAACCTGACCCTGTGGCACTTGTATGTATCTGTATAATTACAGCTGAAGAGCCTGTTAATTTGCAAGTTTAGGGATGTTTAGATTAAATGAGAGTGTTGTGCAATGATTGTGCAGGGCGCAGCAGCACACAGGAGCCCTGCGAGGGGCYGGGGGGCCGCCCCGCTCCCCAGCGAGGGGCAAGATCCGGGAGTCCCCCCGCAACCCCAGCCAGCCGCAGTCYGGGGAGGGGGTCGGAAATGAGGGCTTTTACCCCGAATTAAGGGAATTTTTGATTCCTCTCAGCAGAGTTGGTCAGAGCAGAGCCGAAGTCTTGGCAAGGAGTAAACTGGATTTTTTTTCCCCCCTCTCTCTCCCTAATAAGCTCTGGGCACCGTGCCTCGTCTTGGCCCCGGAGAAAGGCTGGGAAACGCAAAATCATCTTTATAGCATTTAATATTAAATGGAGCTGGTAAATGCAGCGCTGTAAATAATTTGGGAAAGATTGGAGTTCGGAGGTTTGCGTTTTGAGGCCGATCTGGCTCGAACCGCCTTCCCTTCCTTTCCCTCCTCTTGTCCCTCATTCCTGCCCCCCCAACCCCGCAACGCTGTTAAAATTAAGGTTTGTGTTTATTTGTATTTATTTGCAGTTGGGGAAGAGGAGTGTTGATGTATGGAGACGGTAGCCAGGTTTCGCTGATGACATGTGATATGAAAAACAATTCCCATCCGCAAACACGTTTGTTGCTGTGCCAAACCCCCCCTCTTTTCGCCGCCACAGGCACTTTTCTAACGCCGAACTGGAGCACATCTTCCCTTTCGCATCCTTCCCCGTCTTCGGCAGAGCACCTTAAATGTGCCTTAATTGAATAGTGCTCCCGCACCCTCCTTATAGCAGTTTAATAGATTAACTCATCTGTGCCAGCTTCAAATTTCAGATTAAAATTCCTTCATCCCGAAGGCAGCATTATCAGGTTGTTGGAGGCTGTTTTCAAACCTTGGTTTTGAATAGCAGCGGCTCTGCATTAATTTAACCACTAAGCTAATAAGTAGGTTTCGTTTTGTTATGCTAAGCTTTATTGCTTTTCTTTTGATCAGAATGGTGTTGTTGAGCAAAGCAGCAGACAAGGCATTCTTTGATGAGGGAATTAGCGCTCTATTCTTCCTCTATTATTCATAGCACAGTGGAATATGTAAGTACCTGAGGGTGTCAAAGGAGAGCAGGCTCTATTGCAAAGTGTTCGCCTTGTTTCTCTCAATAGCTGACTATGAGATGATAAACCGCTTAATACACTGCACTAATTGGATGAGAGCAAAAAGAGATGGGAATTAAGGCACGGCGAAAGGAGAAAGTGCTACCAGCCTTCATTCACTCTTTCACCACTTTAACAGCACCAAAGGAGGCACAAGCTTTCTATAAGCAGACTAGGGGTTTTGTGCGGAGATAAAATGAACCTGTTAGTGGATTCAAGTAATACACTAATTATTGCACAGTATAAATACCACTACTGGTTTTATAACACGGAGGTAAACTTCTTTTGAGAAGGTTATAGGATTGCTTGGCAGCAGTATAGATCCTAATAAGGGACCAGAGTAATAACCCCCTGGATTAACAAAATTGCTGCTTGCAGAAGTATGATTCGGGCTTTTACGAAGATTTCAGCGGAATGAATAAAAATGACTGAATGACATTTCTTAATGCGTAATGGCTTGATAATGATTCCCTTTTCTTTAAGGCGAAAATGTATATTTCAGCCTGCACTGTTAATAATGTCCAGGGAACAAGCCTTATTTTTCCCATAAAATTTTTTCGCGCCTGTGGTGGGTTTAAGCACTCAAAAATACGGTTGGGGGCGGGGGGATGTGAAACGCCGTGGGTGGAAGTGGGGAGCTGCGGGGAAGGGTCGCGGCGAGCTCCCACGCGCGGTGGCTGCTCCGGCGGCGCTTCCCGGCCGGTGGCTCCCGGAGCCGGGGCTGCCCCGCGGAGCGGCCCGACGGGCCGGGCCGGGCCGGGCCGGGCCCCCTCGGCGCGCTCACGTGGGCGGGGGGGGCCGGGCTGTTCCCCGGTACCCGGCCCCCGGGCTGCCGTTGTGGAGCGACGCCGCGATTTGACCAAATCACCCCAGAAAATCCCCCCAAAACCACGAGCGTGCTCGGGCGGCCCGGCCCGGCCCCACGCCCGCGGCCCTCGGGGGTCCGGGGCCGGGCGGGGGCTGCCATCGGCGCCGGGGAAGGGGCGCGGGGAGCGGGGTTTGCCGTCCCCGCAGGGGGGGTCACGCGTTTCTGCACCCGCTCCCTGGAAGAGGCAGACGAGCGAGCTGCGTCCAAAAACAAGAAAAGAAAAAAAACATCGGGGGAAAATAAAGGAAAGGGGAAAATCCCGRCAGTTCATCCCCGGGAGAAGGGTGGGCAGAGACAAGAAACAGGCGCGGAGAAACTTCCCTGCCCCCCGGGAGGATGGAGGGGTGCGGGGGGGGGAAGCCGAGCGCTCCCCCAAATGCTTTTTTTTCCTCCCCCGCCCCTGGCTTTCGGCAGCGGCGGAGCCAGGAGCTGCCCCATCCCCGCCCGGGGGTGCCGGGGGTGCGTGGGGCGGCTCCCCGCGGTGTGGGGTACCGAGAGGCGACCCCGGCACCCTCCTCGGCAGCGCCCGGGGCGGGGCGGGCCACGAGACGGTGCCCACGGCAGAGCGCGGGCAGGTACAGCCGTGGGTGCCCCCCCGGCCCCCGCAAATCCCCTTGCAATCGGGGCCGCCGGCACCTCATGCCCCCCAAGCTCTGCCAATCGCCCCCGGYCAAGCGACCCGCGCCCCCCAAACCCCGCGGGGCGGTTCCCCGGTGGCGGGGGTGGCGGCCGCGCAGCCCCCGGCCGCCCCGGCGGGGCTCAGCCCCGGGCGCCCCCGGTCCCGGG
Source organism: Phoebastria nigripes (assembly GCA_035582835.1). Classification (NCBI taxonomy): domain Eukaryota; kingdom Metazoa; phylum Chordata; class Aves; order Procellariiformes; family Diomedeidae; genus Phoebastria; species Phoebastria nigripes. The sequence continues at coordinate 247,919 of JAYKAV010002053.1, read as the reverse complement.
CGCCCGCGGTGCGGCGCAGGCGGCCCCGCAGCCCCCGCAAGGACCGGGCTTTTTGGTTTTTTCTTTTGTTCCTTTTTTGTTTTTGTTAAACATATATTTTTGTTTATTTTCTGACCGCGGCACTTCTCCACCGGATAGCAAGGAAAAGTGTTAACAATAACGACATTACACGAAAAAGTACTGTACCATCGCCTCTTGAGGGTTTCAGAAACCTCTACAGTTAATAAGTTAAATAAAGGGTTTGTACATAAATATTTGTCTAGGAACCCTACTATATCTATAACACAGTAAGAATCTACAGAATGACAAACTTTTACAACACTACACTGAGTGCAATTGTTTTATAACATTTCAAATATACAAAGCTCTGTTCTTTTTTATAACAATGGTATGTACAGAATCAATAATCACAGTTTAGTGACTTAAACAGTCCATATTCTAGCAGTGTATTTCCCTTTGGTTTGATATAAAAACCTTGGTTGGTGTAGTGATAAAGAATATAACAAGAAAAAGATATACCCTTTCCCTTAAGTGCACTGGTTATCTTACAGCATCGAATTTACTTTCCGTCTGCACTGGCAGCATCCTTGGTTAGCGTATGCAGCTCGCTGCATCAACATGTAAAATAGTTCTCCAGCGCTCCTAACAGACCAGCTTAACATCCTAGGATGTTATTTTAAGAAGATGTGGGTAGCTTTCCCCCTCCCTTTGCTTTTCTTTCTTTTTTTTTCTTTCTTAATTACAATTCTATTTGTTTCTTCTTTTTTTTTTTTTCTTGCCAGATAAACAGAAGGAAAAATATTTAGTGTATGTAACGCTAATATATAATAACTTTTATTAGGGCTTTTTTTTTTTTTTTTTTTTATTTTGCTCTCAAGCAGGAACATAAATTTGAGACCAAATCAAGAAACTGTTTTACAAGCAAATAAAAATAACCTGGCCAAGCCAGATGCCCAAATTTTTTTTTTTTCTCTTTTTTTTTTTCCCTTAATGCTCAGAGAGGAAACGAACACGTCGTACATTTCAGAAATGTACCAGCCAAGGAGTTACTTATTCAGGAGCTTGCAAGCGTCGGTTCACTCGTGTGAGGGCTGATGCGAACGGCGCTCGCTGTCTCCAAGTTCCTAACTCGAGAACCTACCCCAGCCTCAGCTGCTGGTCCTCCTTTTTTTTTTAGTCGTTATTATTATTATTATTATTATTATTATTATTATTATTATTATTATTATTATTTTTCCCCCCGTTTGGTCTTGATTCGTGCTGTCTGAGGTGACCTTCGTTTACTCGCGTATTTACCCTCCTCTTGTCTCTCTCTCTCTTCTCTCCCCCCTAGAAAACCCAACCCAGACCCCCAGGACGGCACCCGCCTCTTAGCACACCTCTTTCCCCGTGCTGTTCCCGGGGAGGATGTTGAGCTGGGTGAGCTGGGCGGCGTGCTCCTTGGCCTTCAGCCGCAGGGCGGCGATGCTGGAGGCCCGCCGGTCGGCGGCGGCGCTGGCCGGGTCCCCCAGCCCCGCCGAGCCCACCGCGCCCTCGGCGGCCGGCGCCGGCTGCCGCAGCAGGGCCGCCGCGCTGGAGGCGCTGCCCAGGGGGGCCATGGTGGAAAAGAGCCTGCAAGGGAAGCAGAGACCGCCGTCACCGCCGCGCCGGGCCCCACCGGCTCCGCCCGGCCCCGCTCGCCTCCTTCCCTCCCCGCGAGGGGGACGCGGGGGACAAAGACACGCTGGAAAAAACCCCGACGCTGGAGGGCAAAAGACTGGGGCGGGGGGGGAAGGAGGGAAAAGAAAATCGCCGAGGCCGATTCTCCCCGACTTGCCGCCGGGGTACGGCCGGCGGGTGCGCGGGGAGAGGCTCCGGGGGGGCTTTCTCCTTAGCCGGCACCAACACAAAAATAAGGGAAACCCCCGGTCCTACGAAGGCTGTGCTCGCCCCGTCCACTAACCGGGCCTCTTCCCCCTCCGCCTGCCCCGGCGGGCCGGGCCTTGCGCTCCGACGGGGCGGCCCCGGCCCCGGCCCCGGCCCCGGCCCCGGCTCCACGGGCACCACCGCCCCCTCCGCCCGAGGGTTCCCCCGCTTTGGCCGCGGACGCTCGGCGTGGCGGAGCGCAAGGACGGAGCGCGGCGCCCGCGGAAGCTCGCCCCGACACGGGCCTCCCGAAGCTGCTCAAACCCACTCATGCCCATGGCTAAAAATCTGCCCGCGCCGGACCCCGCGGGGCGCGGCGCGGCCGGCGGCGCTCACGGCGCCCGGGATGTCACGGCTTCGGCTCATCCCGGACCGCCGAATACCCCGAGCAAAGCCCCCGAGCAAAGCAGAGACCACGTGCGCACGTAGGGCAACCCACGCCTATTTAGTTTTTGCGTGGGGTCACCGATTTCCGCACGCCTGCCGCCCGGGCACCCCCTGCGCGGGCTGCGCAGACCCGCGGGGACGCCCGGGCTCCCCGCAAGCGCCGCCGCCGCCGCCCACAGCCGCGGTGCCCGCGGACCGGCCGTCCCCACGGGGGACCCGCCGGACTCGCGGCGGTGGGGGGTGGGGAGCGTGAGAGCCGCCCTCGCCCAATGAGAGGCCGGGGCGGCAACACGTGACCCGCGCGGCGCCCAATCGGCGCCGGCCGCCAGCGCTCCAAGTTCGAACGCCGGGGCAGCCCGCGCGAGACGGGTCCTGCGTGGGGCCGCGCCCCCTCCGCCCCACGGCGCGACCGGCGGCCCCAGGCGGCGCGCTCCGGCGGCGGCCTTTGCCCGGCGGCTGTCGCCCCCCGCCCCGAGGGTCCCCCGAGGTGCCGGGTCGCGCGTGGGCGGGCGGTACCTGCCGAAGGCGGGGCTGATGAAGGCGGGGTGGCGGAACACGGCCGCGCCCAGGAAGGTGCCGAGGCCGAGCGGGGTCCCGCCGGGGGGCAGCGCCGCGGAGCCGGGGGGCGGCGGCGGCAGGCTGGGGAAGGCGGCGGCCGCGGCGGCGGCGGCGGCGGCGGTCCAGGCGGAGTCTAGAGCTGGGTGATGAGGAGGGAAAGGACTAGCATCAAGGTATGGACTGAGGGGGTGAGTTGCTGACAGGGGACCAGGGAAAGGCAAACCTGGGGGGTGTGTCTGAGCCCCAGCCTTTTCCCTCTTCCGCCACTTAGCCCTACGGTTCTGGAACCATACCTGAAAGCCAAAAGAAAAACCGGTTTTAATACGCCTGCCCGCGCCCTCCGCCGGGCGAGCCCCGCGGGAACCACGCACCGGCCCGACGGCGCCCGCTCCTCCGCCGCGCCCCGCGGGGTGCTGCTGGGGCACCCCCCAAAGCGGCCGGCCCACGGGGGCCACGCGTGTCAGCGCCGCGCTGCAGCCCCGGGCGGTGCCGGCCCACCCCGGGGGCCCGCACGCGGCTTTCGGTGGGGCCCCCCGGCCCTGCCCTGGGCCCCTGGCTCCCGGGGCGCCCCACAGTTTAACACACACCCCCCCACACCCACACCCCCGTTTGCGGCAGGCCGGGGCTGCGGGCAGCTGCCGGCGGCGGGGCGCTTCGCGGCAGCGCTCTCGCCGCGCTGGAACAGCGGGAAAGGGTTCTCCCGGTGGGACTATGCGGGTTTTTATTCCGTACGCACACCCACACGGAGAGCTGCGCGGCTTTTTTCGCTGAAGGGAATATTTACAGACGATATCGTTTGCGGATCACGGACTTTGTTTCTTTTTTTCCCCCTTCAGATTTAGAGCGAGGAAAAAAATCGTGATTTCGCTAACGTCTGCAACGAAGAAATAATTTGCGAGGCAACCCCAGCAGCAAATACACGTTTCCAGGCTGCCCTTTTAGGATCTATGTTACGAAAGCCAGTTAGGACGCCGCGGCACTGCCCTCCCTTGCCTCTTCTCCCCCTCCCACAAAGCAAAAATCGTGAACTAACACGGGCTTAAAACAGGAGAGAGGTAGAGGAAAAAATAAAATACCGCATTTCAAAGGAAAAGAAAATATTCGCTTAAGAACCAAGTGCGAGGCATCACAGGCCCCTAAGGAGAGAGACTTTGAGAGAGACACGCTTTYCTCAGTATTTTCGGGCTGGTGTGGGCTGAGCCTTCCCTGTTAGGCTCGGCTTTGCAAGCTCAGCGTGAGATCCCTTCTCTCCGGGAAGCGAGAAAGGCAGCAGCGCTGCGGGTCTCTCCGTGCAGTTGTAGAGCGAGAACTGATCTCCACATCTGGGTACCCACGCAGGAAGAGGCATCGCGTTCGCGGGGAAGCCAACAGCCTGGCACGGAGGGAGCGTCTCTCCCAGCTAAAACTCAATTAGCAAGCTGTCCTCGCTGCAATTCCCCCTTATTGAATTAATAAGTCTGAGTACACCCAAAGGTAAACGAAGGGACTCTCATAATTCATATTCCCTTAATTACATCTTCTCCCGTGAATAGAGGAGAGAGAAAGGGGGTGTCTTTCTTTTTTAAAAGTTATTTAACTTTCCCACGACTTGTTCCCCTGAGCTGAAAATACTGATTTGCTGTCACATCTCTGTTTGACAATGGAGAAATGTGTCAACAGAAAGGAGGGGACAAATCTCATCATTAGCCCCTCTAATGCAAGAAGCTGTTGTGTATTAAATGAGCCATATGGAATTTATTATGCTTTATCAGCGCCCGATTTTAACTGTAAAGTGATTTGCTCAGCTTCAAACCCAGAGACATCTGTTTTCTGTTGGCAATCAGGGCATCCCAATGTTTATCGTCTCTTTGGTTATGAGACCCGGGTTGGGAAATGCACTCTGGTATGGGGCGGCAAACACCTTTAATAGCATTGCACTCACTCACTATTAGATCAATGCAGGCTTATTGCTATCAAAAATGGGAAATCAAATAGCATTAGCCAGCTCCTTGTGCAGGCGGAGAGGAAATCAAACAACATTTCGCCTTCAAATGGCCCTGTTTGTTCTAGCACTAAGTGGGCTTTTATGAAGCCCGATTGGAGATTTGATGGCAGCCAAATACCCGGCTTGCGGCCGAGCGGGTCTCGCTAACAACCGAAGCCCCGTGGGGGCCCCGCCTTTTCATCACGCGGGGTTTCGCCAGCCGATGGCTCGGCCCCGCCGGGGCCGGGGGCACCGCCGGGGAGGGCCGGGGACACCCCCCGTCCGGGCGCCGCCAAGGGACGCCCCGGCCCCGGCCCCGGTCCCGCCGCCACTCACCTGCACTCGGGCTTCGGTCAGATCGAGCCTCATGGCCAGCTCCTCCCTGGGGGAGACACACACGCCGCCGTCAGCCCGGGGCACCCCCAGCCACCCCCCAGCCCGCGGCTCTGCGCCCCCGCCGCCAAACGGGCCCGAAATCCCGGTGCCCGGGGGGAGCAGGGCCGGGCGGCGGGCGGACACCGCCTGCCGCCGCCCTCAGCCCGGCTCTGGGACGCCGAGCCGGCCGCCCGTCGGGACTCCCGGGTTTTGGCACCCCCCTTCCCGCCGCTCCCCAAATTCAGCCGGTCCCCGCCGCAACGGCGGCGCAGGGGGGCGGCAGCCGAGCCGCCACACACTGCGGTTTGCATCGCCACCATTAAGGCAAATCGGAAACCGTTAAGGCGTTAGAGAACCGCTCATCAGCTCTGCACCCGAAAGAGGAGCGCTCCCAGCTCAGCCGGGGCCCCTCCGCCGCCGGGCCGCCCCCGCGGAGGGGGGCGGCCGGCCGGCTGGAGCCTCGCCGCCGCGGCCGGCGCCGGTCCGCCGCCGGGCCGCCCCCGCGGAGGGGGGCGGCCGGCCGGCTGGAGCCTCGCCGCCGCGGCCGGCGCCGGTCCGCCGCCGGGCCGCCCCCGCGCCGCCGCAGCCCCGCGCCGGCCGGGCATGAAAAGCCCCCGAAGAAAAGCTAAAGCCGTAAAAACACCAACCAAAAAAGCGCCATATGTTCATACACACCCCCGGGCAGCCGCTGGCGAGGCCGCGGCCGGGGCCAGGCGGCGCCCCGAGGTGAGCCCCGCGGGCGATGCGCGGCACCGAGGGCGGGGGAACAAAACGGCCCCGTGGACCCCCCTCCGCCAGCCCCCCCGGTAAAACAAACGAGAAACCGGGAGGGCCTCCTTGATCGAAAAGTGTGGACTTTGGGGGCTCAACCCTCCTCTGGGCTAAAGGCGGGGACAGTTATTTTCGGGCAGCGCGGGGAGCAGGCAGGCGGCTCTGCCTCTCTCCCTGCCTGCCTTTCCCGCGGAGGAGCCCGCCGGCCAGACCCGCCGCCGCGGGGCTCTCGTTTTCAACGGGAAAGTGTCCCCGAAAGTGCGGGCAGAGCCAGGCCGGGCCCCGCCGGGGCGGCTCCGGGCAGCGAGGGGCCCCGACGTGCCGGGCCGGTATTTTTAGGCAGCGGCGCTTTGATCTCTGCCCTTGCCGGGGCTTCCCCGGGCCGGGCCGAGGTCCAGCCCCACGGGGAGCGCGTAACCGATCCCGGCGGCGGCCATGGCGAGGGGGGAGGAGGGCAGCGGGTAAAAATAGCCCCCGGCGGCCGCCTTCAGGCGGGCCTGCCCGGGCGCTGCCGACCCTGGGTCCCCCCGGAGCCCGGACCTGCTCCCCGTCCCCTCCCAGCCCGGGGGTGCCCGCGGCAGGATTCACCCCGGGGGGCGGTTTGGAGGCGGGGGTGCAGCACACCGCGGCCCCGTCCCGTCCTCCCGGGGCTCGCCCGCTCCGCGCTCGGCCGGGGCCCCGGCACCGGTACCTGGTGAAGACGTCGGGGTAGTGGGTTTTCTGGAAGGCCCTCTCCAGCTCCTCCAGCTGGTAGCTGGTGAAGGTGGTACGGTAGCGGCGCTGCTTCCTCTTGAGCAGCCCCTCCTCGGAGTCGCTGCCGGCCGAGAGGCAGACGCTCTCCTCGCCGTCCTTGCCCTCGCCGTCCTCGGGGTGCAGCAGCAGCTCCTCCTTGGGGGACAGATCCCCGCCCTCCGCCCCGGGGGCCGCGGCGGCGCCCCGGCGGGCCTCCTTCAGCAGCCCCCCGCCGTCCTCGCCCAGCAGCTCCTCCTCCTCGTCGTCCTCCAGCTCCTCTTCCTCCTCGTCCTCCTCCTCCAGCATCTCTTCGTCCTCCTCCTCCTCCTCCTCCTCGGCGGCCGGCGCGGCGGGGCCCGGCCGCTCCTCGACGTGCGCGGCGGGGCTGCCCAGCTCGTCCCGGGCGGGCGCCGGCGCCACGAAGGGCGCGTTTTCGCGGTAGCTCTTGCTGCGGCTGATGCTGACCTGGGGCGCCTGGCTGATCTTCAGCGTGTCCCACGGGGCGGCAGCGGGCACGGGGCCGGCGCCCCCCTCCGGCCGCCCCTCCGGACGGTCCCCCCGCGGCCCCGCCGCCCCCGACGGCAGCAGCCGGCCCCCGCCCGGCCCGTAGAGCCGGCGCAGTTTGGGGGGCAGGTGCAGCTCGGCCGGCTCGAAGGGGGGGCTGCCCTTGGGGGACCCTGCGCCGGGGGGGGGGGATACGGAGGCGGCCGCAGCAGTCGGACAGGGCGGGCAGGCGTGGGGGGAAGAGGGGTGCGGAGAGAAGAGAGAAGAGGGGGAGAGAAAGAGAGACATGGTCAGTGGGATCAGCGCGAAGAGCCCAGGGCAAGACCCCAACCCTGCGGCCCCCCTTCGGGCACCATTTTCCACCCGGCACCAAGGTAAGACCCCCCCACCCCCTACCCTCAGACCGGCCCCTGCCCGCGTCGCAGCTCCCGCTCTGGGAAGAAATTCCTCCCGGCCGCAGAGCCCGGCCTGGCGACCCGCTCAGCGGCGGGACAGGCGCCGGGGGACTCGGGCAGCCCCGGGCCTGCGCCGGCACCTCCCCGGCACCAGCCGCCGCCGGGCCCCGTCCCGCACGGCGGGGCTGCGCCGGCCCCGCTGCCCCTGCCCGGCGGCCCTGGGCTCCTCCGCTGCTTTTTTTTTTTTTTTTTGTTTCCCCCCCCCTCCTATCGTCTCCCGCCGCCCCCCAAGTTTCCTTTTGGTTTTGGAAGAAGGAAACCCGCCCGGCTGCGAACGCCGGGGAAACGGGGAAAACGGGAGGGATGCCGTCCGTGGGAGTTGCCCAGCCGGGCTTCCCGCGGCCCCGGAGGGGCTGCTCCCAACTTCGGGCCGGGGGCAGCGGCTGCCGGCGCCCCGTTATTACCGCCCTGCCCGCTGCCAGGCGCGGCCCCCAGCTCGCTCGCCGAGATCCGTTACAGGTTTAAGGCGAACGGGCGAGCCTGTCCCTGCGCGGATCACAGCTCGCACCGATTTATTTTAGCTTAAAAGATGACACATGCATCGAAAGCAAGAGCAGCCTAAAGCGGCGGTACCCGACCTGCACGGAATTAACCGGGCTGAATTTCGGGCACGGCTCTGGCCGCGCTCCCTGGCAGCACAGCAGCCGCTAACGAGCAGGGTAACGGGATAACGGCGGCCGCGGCGCCTGGCCGGGCGGGCGGGGAGCGGGGCCGCGGGCTGCGCGGGGGGGACGCAGCCGGCCCTGCCCTGCCCGACGCCGGCGAAAAGGAGCGGGGCGGGCGGCGGCGGGTCAGCGGGGCGGCGGGGCTTACCTTGCGCGGCCTTGTCAGCGTCGGGGCGGGCGGCGATGGCGGGCAGGCTGGGCGCGGCGCCGAGCAGCCGCACCTTGCAGGGGCTCCGCCGGCCCAGGATGCTGTCGATGCAGTAGGAGGACAGCAAAGTTGGCGATTTACTTTTGCACTCGGGGCGCTCGGCGCAGCTCTCCTCCGGGTAGGGGCCGCTCATGGCGGCGGCGGCGGGGCCGTGCCGTGGGGCCGGGTCGGGCTGGGGCGGCGCGGACGCCCCCGCGGCGCTGCCCTGTGCCGCCGGGACGCCCGTCACGGGGGGAGTGAGCGGCGGCCGCGGCGCTCTTGAGTCCCCTCGGCTCCACGTGCGGGCAGCCGCCCCCTGATTGGCTCTCGGCGG
>JAYKAV010002053.1:16824-238856 GCA_035582835.1 Phoebastria nigripes | reverse complement strand
CGGCGGAGCCCCCGCGGCACGCCTCGCCCCGCGTCCCCCCCGCCCCGACGGCGGCGCCGCTCCCCGCCCGTCCCGTCCCTAACCCCGGCCGATGCCCGAGCGGGACGGGGTGGGCCCCGCCGGGGGATCCGCGCCGGGTTTTCCCCCCGGCGGCCCCCCCGACCGCCCGGCGCTGCGCTGCGCTGCTCTGCGCTGCGCAGGGGCGCGCACTCGCCGGGCTCGCAGCCGGTGTTTGAAAATGCTGGCGTCGGCAGTCGGGGTTTTACCGTAACAAATACCCGGGCAACGCCTTCGGGGGTACGGCCGCCGCGGGGCCGGGGGGAGCGTCCCTCGGGCAGGGCAGGCCGCGCAGCCCGGCGCGGTGCTGGCCGGCGTCCCCCCCCCGCCCCGACCGCCTCTGCCTTTCCCCGCAGGCACATCGCCCCTCCGCAGGCGCTTTCAACGCCGCTCCGGGGCCGGAAGACCTCTGAGGGTTTTTTATTCCCCCTCCTTTTCCTTCCCCGTTCAGCGGTCACGTCCCGGGCAAGTTCAGGCTCCCTGTTTGGGCAGGTTGGGCTCAGTTTTGATCGGCACGTTACAGCTGCCTGCGCCTGTACAGCTCACGTGTGCGCTCCTGGTCCCGGACTCCCGCCAGCACGGGCACCTCGGAGGAACCGCGCTCGGCCACCCCAAATAACCCGTCCGCTCGCTCGGGTGATTCCCGGCCCCGAGCACCGGAGGGGAGACAGCCCCATTTCCCGTGCGGATCCCGCGCCTCCTAATTACTTAACCAGCGGGAATTAAGAGAAAAGATAAGCAAGTGCCTGTGTGTGTCCGTGCGGGCGTGGGCACAACGCCGCTCTGGCTGTGCCCACGCCCGTGGGCGCACACGCATGCTCACGCACACAMTCCCAGGCTCTATAGGTGTGTGTCCGTACGTGCCGTGTGGGGCCAAGCCGTCCCCTCCCTGCGAGCGGGCCCCCGCAGGGCTCCTGCCCGTCGTTCCTCCCGCCTCGTTTCCCCCTGCCACCCGGGCCGGGGCGATGCCCGCGGCGAGCGGGGAGCGCCCCGACGTGCGCGGCCGGCGGGCCCTGCGCTCCCCGGCGGGGCGGCCAGAGCCCGGCCCGGCTTTGCAGGGTGCGCCTGTGCGGGGGACGCAAAGCTGCCGTATGCCGTCGCTGCTCAGCTCTCGGGAGCTTTTGCCGTCCCCGGCACGAGTGGCAATTAATTCATTAACTCAGTAACTAAAAAAAACCCACCCCAAAACCCAAACCAACCAACAAACAAAAAAAAACCCAAGAAGAAAAGGAAGACCCACAGGCACCCGTGGGGAAGCTCGGCGCGCAGAGGAGCTACTGCCTATTGCTCTCGCCCCGGCCGTGCCGGGCGGCTCCGCCGGGTCTTCCCCGCCGGGTCTTGCCCGGGAGAAGCGCCGCGGAGCCGCGGGCGCGGCCGGGCCGGGAGCGGCGCCCCGGCAGCGGGGGAGGCCAGCCCGCATCTGCCTTCCCTTTGCCTTGCCGGGCGCCGGCCGAGCAGCCGCGGGCGAGCCGCAGCACCGCGCGTGGGAGAGCGGGGACGGGCAGGGCTGCCGCGCCGCCTGCCCGGGAGGGGGGACCCGAGCCCGCCGGCGCACAGGCGGTAGCCGGAGGGGACGGGGGACCCTCGGCGCGGCAGCTGCGAGGGCTCCGGCAGCGCCGAAACCTGTCGGTGGCTGCCGGCGGTGCGAGCCGGGGCTGCGGCCGGCGGGTGCCGGGGGCTGTCGGGGACGCGCGGAGCGCAGGGAGCCCTGCCGCGGCCTTCCGGCCGTCTGCATCTTGTTTTCGCTCCCTCCCCGCCCCGTTCCCTCGCCCCTCTGTGTCCGGACCGGGCCGGGGAGTCCCGCCTGCCCCGCTGCCCCGCGCCCCGGCAGGCCCTGCCCGGGGGAGAGCGGCCCCGGCCGGCCCGGGGCGCGGGGAGGGCCGGCGGCAGTCCCGCTCGCGGGCGAGGATGCTTTGCGATGCGAGCTCGCCTCTGCCAAGTCACTTGGTTGTTTTATTTATTTTTTTTAACAAACTTTCATTCATTTATGGTCTCTCCCTCTCCTTTTTTTTTTTTTTTCCCCTTCCCCCTGCAACCTGCTAATTTAACACTGGAGCGCGTTATTGCAGTGTTAGGGGGAGAGAACGAGAGAGAGAAAACAACAATACTGCAATGATCCAAATGATACAGTAGAATTATAGCAATTATAGTTCTGCTCGGAGAAGAAAACCTTGCTGAGCTCAGCCAAACAAACTGATGCCTTCTACGGATAACAAGCCCGGGGACTGACAGCCGGTGCTGAGAGAGGCAGGAGGGCACAAACGGAAATATTTGCCTCTTTTCGCTCCAGCCAGCCTAGATTAACACCCTCGGCTGCCGCTGCCAGAACACTATCCACTCCGGCTCCGCGCACCCGGGGTCTCCGCGGTGGGTTTCGCCCCGGGGACCGGCCTTCGCGGCCCTCCGCACCCACCCGCGCCCGGCTCCGCTTCGGCCCCGCCGGGGAGCGGGACGGCGGGGGAGCGCGGGCGGGCCGGTAACGGCGCTGCCGTCCCTGCCGGGGACCGGCGGGGACGGGCCACCCGGGCCACCTGCCCTCTCTGCAAGCGCCCGCTTCCCACCGCTGGAGCGGGCGCGGGGGGGCCCCGGCGCGCACGGCCCCGCAGACACCCCCCCCCCGCCCCGGCCCGGGCTGCTCCTCGCCGTCTCCCCTCCGCCGGGGCGGGGGCGCCGCCCGCTTCGTTTCGCAGCGAAGAGCGGGGCCGGACCCGCGGCTCTCCGCTCCGCCGGGCCGCGCAGCGGGGCAGCGGGGCAGGGAGACCCGGAGCTGCCCCGGGGCCGCCGCCCGACGGCCGCCCGCGGCGGCTCCCGCAGACGCTCACCCCCTCCTCCCGGGCCTGCCCCACGCTCCGGCGGCCCCGGGGCTCCTGTTTCCAGTGGGGTTTGAGGTTTTATTTTTTTCCCCTCTTTATCTTCCTTTCTCGTTACACACCGCCCCGTCGTCCGAACCGCTTCCCCCCGCAGAAACCATCCTTGCGAGGAGACGTGGCTGCAAAATGGCAGTTCGCTGTCATGCTTGGGGAAAGGTGTTTGGTCTTAGGGCGGAGATAGGGCTAAGCTCGGTTTCAGCCGTAGCGGTTGAAAACGTGCAGAATCGGTTCAAGGCTCAGTGCGAGATTGTTTTAACCTTGCAGGGAACAGCGGCTGCCTTGGCTGGAGAGGAGCTCCCCTCACTGCAGCGGCCACCACGGGCACAAGTTTGTCACCGACTGAGCAAAAGACAGCTTGAGTCCGTGAGCAGCTTGTGCCCATCCCATTCCCGGTGCATCCCGCAGCCCACGTTGCAGCTGCTGAAGCCGGAGACCCCTCCGGTGGGTTCTCGCTGCCTGCGAGCCGTGCGCATGGGTGGAGCTGCAGCGGCAGGCGCAGCCCATAGCTGGGCTTTAAGACGAGCTGGGTTTTTTTCACTCTCTTTGCAATGGAGAAGAAAACGATCACAACTTAAAATCCTCCAGTGCTTGATTTATCACTATTTACTTCATGAAAAAAAAAAAGCTTGTGCAGGAGCTGTAGGCAGGTACAGAAACTCTGCGTTCCCTCTACCTGTTCTCTCGGGTTTTTCTGTGGTTTCCCCCCCTTCCCTCGACGCGCTTTGCGCCCTGGCCCCAGCCTGCTCCTGGCTCTGTGCTGGAGGAGCCACCGCCCCCGGGTAACCCAGGGTCAGCGGCAGAGAACGGCAGAGGAAGGCAGAGTCTGAAGCGCTACGCACCCGGGCACGCAGGGGAGTGAAACGCAGACCATCGGTCTTCTACAGATGCGATTTAGACGCAGTTATCCCCCCCCTTCCCCCTGCCCCCCCCCCCCCCCCCCCCCCCCCGTGTTCAGGGTTATGGTCCTGTGCACAAAAGCACTAGAGCTCAGGAAGGCGAGATGCCCGTTCTACCTCGGTACCAGGCAGTGGAGAAATGTCTGGTGCCCTTTAGATGTGATGAACGGGCGCATGACTCCCCTCTCGAGCCTCATGGCATCATTATCTCAATTCATATGCAAGATACATTTTTCACCTTTATGGAGAATGCTGTTCCAAAACCTCTCCTGGGCACAGCCCTGACGTTGCACAGTTCAGCCCTGAGCCGTGGAGATGGGCAGAGGACTGCCCTTGATTGCATCACCAGAACTACCGTAGAACCAACCTTGCTCACTTCTTCTGCAAGGATCTTGTTAATCACTTAAAAAAAAAAGGCTAAAGACCAACAGACAGTAATGAGGGATCACGGCACAGGTGCACATCCCCTACAGCCACGGTCAGACAGCTGGGGGAGAACCAGCATCTCCGTGTGTCCTCTGGGGCTCTGCCAAGTCACTGGTCACCTGAATACACCTCTGGGTTCAATGGCTTAACCACCTGCTCATTTAAGGTAGGATAAATATTATCCCCTTATTGCAGATTGCCAATTTAAACGTTGAATATTCTATACCCAGCAGTGATCACTGGGGCACTGCACCAAAATTGCTTTGCAGAGTGGTGTTGGACTTAAGCACCTTTGAATTCACATCCAAGAGAAAAACTCATTTTGCAAGTATTGCTTTTTTTGGACTCCCATTGCCATTTTCGCAAGTTTTCAGCCTGTGCCCCTGGACGTGAGGCTGCAGCACCTGCCCAAGGGGTGAATGGAGGGAGCCCTGTGGGGAAGGGGGGGCTGCCAGGTGATCATGGGTCAGCTCCTGCGACCTGCGCTGAAACCTGGCAGCCCCCCCCCAAGCAAGCAGGCAGGAGGTCAGCTGCGGTGGGTGTAGCCACATCCTCGCTTCACAGTTACCTGGACTGGCAAGGCTCAGTTTGGCTCGGACACAGCGGCTTGCAGTGCCACTGCTTTTCTGTCTGTGAAGCAGCCCTAACTTTTGTTGCTCACTTTGGTTTCGGTGCTGGCTCAGGGAGCAATTTCTGTATTAACTTGCACCTGGACAGAGGCCTGACATCAGCAGTGGTGGTGACTCTGGAATAATTATTCATATATTTAATATTTAGCCTGTGCCTATGTGTGGGAAGAATCTGGACCTCGTTCCATAGATTTAATTCAAAAAAATATTTTCTAAATCCTTTCTTATTCAGTTGTCATTTTTTTTTTTAATTCCTTGGTGGCTTATTTTCCTGTTAACACGGTTTTCACTACAGACAGAGGACAGCAGTCAGCTTTAGGTGAACATGTCTCACCTTTATTTCTCTTCCGCTGTTTCCCCACTTCTAGTAACTCAAAGCTTCTCCTCTGGTCCACACTCCAGAAGCACTCCCAGCTCACTTTTGGGTTGGCCCTTTTTTCGCATGACCCTGAGCCCAGAAAGCAGTCCCTGCTAGCGCAGGTCTGCGGTGATGTCTCTCAGAAATCCAGTCACTGACAATAACTCTGTTGGATTTAGTTACTGCATTTAACTTACTTATTGCTTGAGCCTTGTCACCAAGCCAACGCTCCTGGAAGTGGTTTGGAAAAACGGAGCTGGGTATGCAGCTAGGTGGTGCAACCCCTCCGCAGCCTGCTCTCCCGCCCGGAGGCCATGCGCCCTCCTCTCCTTCGTGCCTCAGGTTTGGCTTTGGGAGCTGGGGCTGGGCAGAGGCGTGTGTGTCCTTTGCTGGCATGTCATCTCCTCCAGGTCACTAACCTTATTTGTACTTCATGACTTGCTCTATTGTTTCTTCTTTTTTTTTTCTCCTAAGTGCTCGGCTTTATGAAATCCCGTCAGGGCTGGCAGTTTGCTGACTGAGGCTGGGATGCCATCAGTACCGTCTCTGTCCCATTTGCTGGCTTCCTGTCCCGTCACGTTGTCATCCTGGGTCCTTAGAGTCCTCCAGAGGCCTTTTCCAGGCTTTTAGATTTACCTGGGAGCCCCCTGACTTTCCCATTTTTCCTCTCTGTCCCCTTCCCATGTGTGTCCCCTCCCGAGGACCTCAGCCTCCCCACGCCTCCGCAAGCTCCGGCTGCCCCTGCTGACTGCCGTGGCGTTTCTGCAAGGAAGCAGTGGATTCCCTGGCACCGTGTGGCTTCGAATCTAGACCAGTTCTTTTCTGGAAGACGTATTTTCACCTAATGTAACTTGTTTGGCTAAATATAAGAGTAAATGGGTGGAGCTCTGCATCCTACAGCCCCTACATCTTCCAGGAGGTTGGGTGATGGATGGAAATGTGGTTCTTCTGACCCTAGAAAACCTATGGAAGAGATCCCAAGTAGCTTTCTTGCAGTAATCCTTAGAAATTCAGTGAAATTATTAATGCATTAAGGTGCAGTGGTCTAAAAAAATTAAAACGAGGATCATAGGCTTATTTAACATTATACCTTCTGTGTTATTTTCTTTTGTATGTGCTGACTAGAACCAAGCAAAGGCTTCATAACAAATAATTTATTTGTCAAACGTATTCTCTTCTTCTGCTCATGGAGTATCCATGAGCAAGAGCATCATTTTCTCAAATGTATTTGTTACTTAAAATGCTCCAGCGGTCCCTTTAAATGAGTAACAGAAGGGCTTGACTGCAAATGGTTTCCGTTGTTTAGCTGTAGTTGGTCAAATAACCCCCTTGGTATCGATTGCATTACCCGCCTGTTGCGCCAGCAACACACCGGTTGTGCAAATAGGTGTGTGTGTGTGAATGTAACAGCTGGGCTTCTTCAGCTCGTCCGTGGGCAACTCTCAACACGGGTTTTCTGCAAGCATTCGTACCACTGAAATGCGATCGCTCAACTAACCGCAGAGGGGGTGTGAACATAGCTGAAGCAGAGCCATTAAAAATTCAAATGAGCGTTCGATGAGCAAAGGACATTTTTCACCCTCTTTGACTAGCTCCGGTGTGACCTTCATGTGGTGCTATGTTCTATTTCAGTAAATGCAGCCGCACAGGGACAGAGCAGGAATCAAAATGATCCGGAGAAGGGCGTGAGTTGGAGCTGGTCTGGCGTTTCCTTGCCTGGGCGATGTTATCCATGAGATCAGGGCTGTTTAATCCAGAAGCATGGCTGAAGTGAAATAGGGTAATAGAAGGAAGAGACAGCAAACTGTCTGTGAAGCTCTGTCGGACCATTCCCCTCAACCAATCTAACCTTAAAACCGTATTTATTATTACTATTTTCTACATCTGTGGACGTCATTGCCTCTGGCTGTCACTTAGGAAGCACTGCTATCTCATCAAGATTTAAAAAAAAACGTTTGGTTAGGGAAAATCTGCATTTAACAGAAGGGAATGTGCATTTTTCCTGGAGGACGCCGATGCTCACGGATACGTGGAGAAAATTCTTCGATGGCCTTATGTTAAGAGGCTGTCTGTCAGTGCTTCCCATTGCTTTTTTTGGTGTTGGCACCTTTATATGGAGCATCCCTGCTATAAATCATGGCTGAATGCCAGTCAGATCGTCAAAGGATCTATTCTGATATAGCATCCATATTATCTGTTTAATATTCTGCATCTCTCTTAATGTAAGATTCAAAGTACTCTCTCGTGCTCTGTCGGAAGAGGGATGTTTTATGGAAATAAACTGTGTTGTGTAAGTGCTGAGGTATGAATGAACTTGCTGTCTCCCAAGTGTACCACCACTGAGAGAGACACAGAGTAGAGATCTCCTAAACTGCACCGAGGACAATCCATCGATAACGCAGCTAATAAGCAGCAAAGCACGTAGAAGTGAATAGCTGGAAGAGTTTCTTCCAAGGCACCCAAATCAGGCACAGTTATAAATTAGACTTGTAAAGTAGATTGAAATGGGAAAACAAAAATGAGGAAAATCTGATGTTCTGAAATAATTAAGAATGGAGATGTATTCTTAAAAACGTCTGTGCTTACACTAGTTATGCGCCTGAAGAACATGGTAGCTGGGACCGCGGGTGTGCGTGACGTTATAGAAAAGTATGAGTGGGCTGGTAGGGAGCAGAGTGCTTCCTTCCAAATTCAAAGGGTTTTTTTCTTAACGGAAAAAAATTAAATTTTGTTGTAAATTGGCTCAGCAATTCCAACAGCTGCAATTTGTTGGACTGTTGATTTGAAATTTTCCATTCAAAAATAAAATAAAACTAAGAGTACGTGTTTTAAGATTTCCCCTTCATGCATAATTCTTAGAAACTTCTATAGACAGATATTTCCAGTCATGGGCACGGATTGTAAAATCTTGAAATCACAGGGTATAAGTTATTATTTGGAATCAATGCACCTCCTTGTCTTTTGGCTTTTTCTCAAACCTTGAAAAAGACTTGGCACTTAGAGAGCTCAGGTATTGTTTCCGTTCTTGAAAACTAAAAATAATATTATGGAACCACAGGAAAACTAACTTTAAACAAAAGACGTTGGATTTAACTAAATTATTGTTCCTGTGTTGTAACCCTTACTCATAACCTTTCATTCCTCGAGTCAGTGGGGTTTTCTCATGAATGAAAGCACATTTGAACGATGGTTTTTGTGTTGCAACCCAGGCAATTGCAGCACAAATAGGTAAAGACTTTGGCTGGGCTTTCAGGTGAGCCGGGGGCTACTCGAGAAGCCTGTTTGCTTCCTTGAGCAGAGTGTGCTATCATCCATCTTGTAGAGCGATGCTCAGGAAAATGTCAGTTTTCTTCCCTTTGAACAAGAGCTAGAAGGGATGGTTTGGCTTTAGTCTGGTTTCAGTTTTTGTTCTGTTTTTGTTCTAATATTACCAAAATGTCTGGAGGGTTCTGGATGTCCTCGGGGTTTCTAAAACTGAACATGGCTTCTGATTTTTAAAACTTGTTATGTGTCAGAGGCTTTTCTGGGGACCCGTCACTTGGAACAGTAGTGCATGTCCTCCTTCACTGAATGCAAACTTACAGGTGAGAATAACTGGACAATCATTTACACTTATTCTAATTCCTTATCCCGTAAAAGGGGCCCAAATAATTCTTTTTTAACCTGCGACAAGGCTGTACAAATTCAATTGGGATCTTCAAAACTCAAGGTGGATTCTGACCTGCAGTACGGCAGACAAAAACCCAAACGACCGTAACACGAAATACTTCTTTTTTTCTCTTTCTGCAGTACATAGTAGGAGGACGGACTGGGGATCAGGGAGCAGAACCAGGCAGAAGGCATTTCGTAGGCCGTTCCCAGTTTTTGCAAAGGAAAACAAAAGGAATGAGCGTCCAGCGAGAATCAGGCACGCTTCACTGAATTGCCACGAAGCACTATGAAGAAGAATATGAGTACAGCGGTAGGAACTTAGGAAAATGTTCTTATTTACAGACTGACAGCTGCAGTCTGGATCCAAAGGTAACCTAATTGAGTCGTGTGTAAGGATTATTAGTCAGGGAAGTGAGGCCAGATCAAGCTCAATAGGATTCAGTGGAAACAGGGCTATGATTTGGTAGGAAAAAGCAAGTCAGGTTTGTATTTGCATTCTGATTAAAAAAACATAAAAATCCATGTTCAGTCAGTGTAAGCTTTTTGACTAACCTAAAATCTATGCAAAACTCAATATGCTTTGTGACCTGGGATACCTTTAAGAATGCCTAAATGATGTAGGATACCAAGTCTCATTTTCAACAGTGCTTTTGGGAATCCAAGTCCCATCTGGATGTCAGTAGGATTTGGTGGCTGTGTCACTTTGAACACAGAATGGACATTGCTAAATCTTCTGGGCATGTTTATTCTGAATATTTTAGAATAAACTGGGGTTGATTTAGAAACTGCTGGTCCAGGAACACAGCTCCAGAGTCTTGTCTAGGCCATCCATTCTCTCTGGGGTCTCCTTGGAAGAAAAGCATATTGGGCACCTTTCGAAACATCAGTATCTTTATAGCAGAGCTCAAATACAGTAAATAGCATGGTAAATACCATCAATATTTATGGCAAAAAGCTGATCTCTCTAAGTTTCTGTATAGATTTAAAGGTTCTTACGTATATCATGTCCTCTGAAATGCGTTTTCCCCACCTGAAATGCGTTTACCCCCACCTGGGGTAGTGGTCGTTGTGCAACACTACCCCAGTGGCAGTTTCACAGAGACCCTCAGCTGCATCATGAGGCCCTTATTCATTCACAACTTCCTGACGAAATCCTTGGGCTCCTGCTGGGGGAAGGACCTGGGCTCTGACCCTGTGGCACCGAGCAGGACTGAGCCAGAAGTCAGCGGCCTAGAGCTGCACAGGTGGAAAAAATCACAGCGGTTCCTACAGCCCTTTGCAAAGTGGTTGGATGGAAATGACGCTGAAAAAAAAAAGTCTGTTGTCAGTACTTGGTAACCTTGCCAGCTGCTCACTGTGTATTCAAGGGATCGGCTGGATAGCATTTGTCTAACGTTAAAACCTGATCTGGGTTGCTCTGATGTGTCAAGCAAACTGGTTACATGTAGACATGGAGACCCTAGTCAAAAATTGTGCAAGAAACAATTCACCCCTGAGAAGTCACTCAAGGTTCACGACAACCGTAGCAACCCTCCCTGAAGAGCCAGCTGGTCCATGGAGTATCAAAACACGTGGGCTGACGACGTATCTCCAAAAGCAGCGTTTCTGTGCGAAGGCGGTGCGTCTCACCAGAAGGGCGCAAAATGCGGCAGAGACGACATCCTCTTCTCACATCACTGTCACCGTTGAATATCAGCACAGCCCCGTGTCACTGCGTGGAGGGAGCTCCAGGGTGGCATTCAATTTAAGCTTCACATCTATTGGCTTTCTTCTCAGCCCCTTGTGAGCATCATTTGCTTCAGATACCAGATCTACTAATGATTTTTTTTCCCCCTCCCCCTTGCTCACACTTTAATTGCGGGGTATATGTAATACCCTTAGGAACAGCGATTGCCACCTGTATTATTATTTATGCTGTGAAAACGAAGCTTGTGGCAATATATTTATTAACACTGTGCCCTGGAATCACATGAGTTAACAGCTTAATCCTGTGATTGTAAACACTTTTCCTGATATGTTCAAGCACCGTCCATGTTTTTTAACTTCACATCAGAAAACTGGGAGCACAAGCAGGTTATAGTTTTTACAGAAAATCTCTTCTTTAAAAAAAAAATTACATAATGAAGAAGTGATTTATTCATCTAGTAGTGCCTGCCTCGTAGAGCATAATGCCTTTTGCAAAAGAAAGAGTTAAACAACACATTTATGCAGTATAAACTTTGCTCCTTAGCATTAAAATGCACTTTATTCACACTGTAGATTTCTGTTCCAGCCACGGCTATTGTTTGTCACTAACAGCTAGCTTTTGTGAAGTTAATAAATGTGCATAATAAGGACATAAAGGTATGGAGAAGTAATACTGTAATCCTTTTGTTTGGATAATCAGTCTAATGTATGCAAATTAAACCTTATTAGTACTAGGGTTTTGTGTCTGCTTATCAAAATGTGCCATTTTCATGAAAATTGGAAGTCCATTATATAAAGTTATTATTAACAATCATTTAGGAATTATATACGGTATGCAAATTAAAGTTGATTACAACTAATTAAGGGCTTTCTTTGTTATTTGACCTTGTCTGCTTTTTATGTAAATATGTTTCTTTTGGTCTGGCATATTTTTAGACTCAGAAAAGTATATTAAGACAAGTTACATTATGTATTTTTAATATATTTTTGTATTGCATAAAAAGCCCCTTGCTATTGTTTAAGAGCCTGGTTTCATGCCGGGCTGTTCTGTATGACGATATGTAGATACGCATGCCTTGAGGCTTTAGGACAGCTCTGCGAGATGGACCGGCAGCGGAATTGCAGTAACACACTTCCAAGGCCCTCCAATGGTTTAAGGAAAAACGATCCAAAAAAAAAAAAAATCCCCTGTGAAATATAAACAGCCTTCATGCCAGAGTAGCCTTCGTTCCACTACTTATTGAACTGGCTAAGCCTTAGTTTAGAGGCTCCAGACACAGCTAAGTAATAAATGATTGGTCCCTACTTGCAAGGTACATTGCAGAACTTAATCGCTTGCTCTCATCCCCGGGACCACTGATCTCAGGATAAAAGACTTTTAACACAGACAACACAGTGAGCTCAGGAACAGCAGCCTCCGGGAAGATTTGTGTACCTGTCAAAACCCGAGAAGGTTAGGCATTAAGTGAAATGAAAAAAATCTCCTGAAGAAAACTTGGGTGAGTTGAATAATATTTCTATTAAAAACAACAGCAGCATGTAATACAATTTTGATGTGCTTTATACATAGAGAAGAAACCTGCCATGTAAGCCAGTCACCAGTGTGAAGACGGGAGATGGCATATTTCGCAGTGTGTCAGAAAGAGATCTGTAATCAATACCTTCACACTTTCAGGCTTCCAGTCAGAATAAAACATGCAAGAGCAAGAAAGACTAGGAAAGAAAAGGTTGAGACATAAGGGGTATAAGTAGGCATATATTAGAAATATGTATAAAACTTGTCATCACTTACTCTTTGAGTCTAAAAAATTGGGATTTGAGGAAAGATAAAGCATAAATCTTGGTGTTTGGTGAGATTTCTGCAGCTTTGCTCACCTCTTTGGCACAAAAGGGTGGGCACAGGGGGACATTAATGCTAGAAAAAAACTTCGCATGGGCAAGGTTATGTATTTAAGCATGAAACTGGGGATACGTCTGCAAGCCCAGTTTGTATTCTTTCCTTTCTGCATCCCCAGTATCTTGCATTTCATGTCAGGCAATCACGGAGCCTCCTTGGCTGGACATTTGGGGCTCACAGGGTCTTTCCCCTCTTGCCTGACATGGGGTGGCAAGGTGTCCCACCACCATACCCCTGCAGGCAGCACTGGTGCCTGGCTAAGCGAGGGCTAGCCTCCTGAATGCTTGGAGATGGTGTGGTGGTGCACTCATTCGTGACGGATGCGTGGTGTGGGAGCATGGGTGTTCAGATCCAACTGGGAAAGGCAGGCACGCTGGGGTCAGACTGGGAGAGGGAGTAAGTATTGCACCCTGAAAAGGGATGGTGAGGGTCTAGTGTAGGTGTGTCTGCTCTCCCTCCTCATTCTTCTTTGGAGCTGCTCACGGCACAGAAAATGCCAGCTTTTCACTGCTGAAGGCCAATTCAGAAAGCTCTTACTTTGTCCCTTGCAAAAGTAGAGGCTCCTGCCTAGGTGTCCAAATCCCTAGGAACTTACCCTATAGCCTCCACAGCCGGCCAAAACCCAGTCAGCTTCAAAGGCTGGGTCTTGAATATCTGCTGCAAACCGCTGGATGGGAAGTGACAAACTGCCGATTACTGGCATGACTTATTCAGCAACTATTTGAGAAGATATTTGAGCAATTGGAGAAGTTGGTGATTTGTTCCCTCACAGTGGGACCACAAGGTGCAATTCAGCCGGTGACTTATTACGACGAATTGTCGAGGGCTATAGCAGGGACATTTTGCTCAATGCTCTGCTGCTGGCGGGAGCTAAAAAATGGAAAATCAGAACAGGCAAAACACGTCTCTGCCGCATGGGGCAATGTCCGACCTCAGTCACCCTCCCTTGCAGCTGGCAAAGTGATGCTGAAGGCAGGAATGGAGCCGCCGCAGCCGCAGCGAGGTGCTACCCATGTGTGCGGGCTCATTTCGGGGACGAGCAGCCGGGCTGCCCCTCGCTGCACTGGGCAGGATGGCAGCCCATTCCCCTGGGAGGGAGGTGACCAAGGGCCCAGCCAACGCTCCTGCTGAATGGGTGGCACCAAGAAGATGTGACAAAATGAAAGTTTTTATTTCAAAATTTTTCTGGTGAAGAAAAAAAAACTAAAAAAGACATAATTTCCTCTCTTCCACCTAATAAATAGCAAGCATTTTTCACCTCAGTGTTGGGAACTCAAGGCACTCAAAAGGTGGAAAGCAAAGCTAAGAAGGGGTCTCGAATGATTTTCTCTAACAGAATAAGGATGAAACCCTGATGCCATCAAAGGTAATAATTCAGGATTTCCCTCAGGGAGGTGAAAGTCATTGTCGTGTTTTTAAAATAGTTGCAATTTTCTGTCTCTAAATAGCACAGACTACAAAATGTATTGCAAGGGGAATATAAAAATAGTCAAACTCTTCAAATCTTTTAATTCAATGAGAATGTAATATGCAATTAAAATTAATTATCTCATAATCGAACTGGAGACACTGATTATTGCATCATTTTCATAAGAGACATGCATCTTAACTTGCATAATTTCTGGTATCACTGCGGAGTTAGCTCAGGAAAGAATCTGGGCCCAAATGTATTAATGCCTTAGTGCTCAGAGTGGAGCAGCTGTGGCTGGATGTGGCTCTTCCTCCACAGAGTGCTTTGAGCACCTCTTTGCAAGGCAGAGCCTCCACCCTTGCCCTTGGTGAGCAATTCATTCACTCCTCCCCAGCACCTCCAAATCAGTTCTGCTGCCCCATTTTTTATTCCCATTTGCCATCATCTTCCCTCCAGCTCCCGAGTTGCTCCACCTGAGACCCATCTGCCTTCTTGTGGCTTTTCTCTTTTTACTTTAACCTTTGGAGCTCTTCATTCTTCTTCGTCTCAGAGGAGGGAGCAGGAAGATCCTGTATTTCACTTTCCTCCAGCTGAGCTGGGGCGGGGGCAGGACCTGCCGCTGCCGACCACTGCAGAGGAGAGCGGGGCGAGAGCAGATGTGCCCTGAGCTGGCAGGCTGTGGAGAGCTTCTGTGGGTGGGATTTCTCTCTCTTAGGTTTAGCCTCCCAGGACATCGGTGTTGAGGCCAGATGAGCCACCCAGGCCTCTTTCCTGATGACGTGCACGAGAGGCTCTCCAGGGTGAGTCGCCCCAGCCCAGGTTGGTACGTGAGATGGGTGGGATGAATCACCTCTGAAAGCTGCCGTCTGTGCTGCCAGTTACTGAGGGAGCTGAGGCAACGTCTGGCTTTTAAGTGCTTACAGTCTGGTGAGATGAATCCTATCTTCTGAGAAAAGGTGATGGCAGAGACTTGCTTCATTTAGCATCTCTGCTCTGCATGCTTCTGAGTTAGGTAACACGGACATCTTGATTACATGAGAGAGGAGTTGTTGAGCCTCTCATGTCTTTTGTTCCCAGCCAGGCTTAAATGCCTACTCTTCTTCTGCAGGCATCTTCAGGTGAGGACTACTTCAGAAGAGCGAGGGTCTCTTCGGTCACTACCACCTCGCAGTGGTTGTCACCATAGATGTCCCCAGGCTACCTATCCTGAACTAGCGAGATCTGCAGAATCACATTGACTTTGCTTGATTCATTTCAGTTCTGTCTTCCACACATCATCCCTTGTTCTTCTGACAGCAGGTCCTAACACAAGAGGCATTCCTGTTTTCAGCCTTTTTGTTAAATACAATGTCAGCTGGTAACTACATGTGTTTCTTCCGTGTCATAATTCAATAGGGCTAAATATGGAGCAGGGCTTGGTTCTACTGCCTGTTTGCAGTATGGACTTGTGGTGGGACCCTGAGTGGCCCAGGGCATTGAGGTGGATCTGGCTGTACCTTCACCTTATGGTGAATTTTCCAAAGAGGAGCAAAAGAACTTTAAACTCCAGATTCTATTATAATATTCAAGTATAATAAGTAACTTAAAGAAATAAAGAAACATAAAATGAATGGGAAAGACAGACTAGAAATAAAATAGCTTTGTAAAGCAATCTCCCCTTTTCCACAATATCCTTGCAGGTGAGACCTTGCTTTCAGGCCTAGTTTCAGCGACCTCAGTGGCTTCATGGGTTGCAGCAACCTTTTCAGAGCCCCCCTAAGGCTCTGATTCCCATGACAATTTTCTCTCCCCTGCTGGGTCCTGGCTGCTATACATATATTTTTTGTAAGACCTTTTAAAGCACCATTATAGTGCCTTTAAACAGACCCCCATCAGCCCCCAGGGGAGCTGATAAAAGAGGCTCGGAATGTCTTGTCCTGGTTATGCCCTGCTAAGACCCTGCCTTCACGATTCTGAGTTTCATCCTCAATTGTTTATCCTGTTCATGTGCCATGCAAGTTGTCTAAAGGTTTTTTGTTTTGGTAGGACTGAGACACATGACGCCCCTCTCCTTTTGGACATTCCTGTCTCTCTTTCTGGAATTTGCTCCACTGTGCTTTGGGCTGATGCTCTTAAGCAGGTTCCTTCATCTTTTCAGCTCTTTAAATTTGTGTTTCATTTGAAAATGATTCACTTGTGATTTAGAAGAAAATCACGTTTGGATTCTCAGGAGGGGGTTTGAGTAAGCCAAGCCTGTTTGGTCATAAGTAAGGAGCTTCTAGTTGTTTTCAGCAAAGACTGCTTTCCATAAACAAATAAAAGCCTTTTATTTTATTTTTTCCTGCACATGAGCTGTAGGTAAAACACCCCTACCTGTTTGGATGTAGATCAATACATTCAGGTTTCTTTCTTGCCCATGGTGCATGATGTGGTGTCTGATTTTGATTACACCATTTTCATAGCCCTGGACTAATTTCCTTGAAGGTACGCAGGAACGGCCTAATTTTGCTCTTAACACACTGATACCACAAGGCTGAGACTTTGTGACTTCTCCAGTTTCTCAGACTCTGTTAACGACTGCATCCCACGTTGGCTGGAGTCTCAGTGTGGCGGGATGGCTGGTTTTTCACCGTTTCCAAGCATCCTCCTTCTTCCCACCTCATCTTTCAGAATATGTCCGCTGAAAATGACCTTTTTTCTTGGCCTCTGTAACTCATTCTGTGCAGGGTTTTTTATGACCTCCACTTGCTGGGATCTTTTTGGCCTCTGCTGACCTTTGGGAGTCATGTGGATAAGGACAGCACGTAAGTGCTCTGCCTTGTTTCCCTCCTACTGGGTGGCAGGAGCCTCCTTCCCATCGCTGCAGGGTTTGAGTGCTTCTTCCCTGTGTCTTGGATCTACATTTGCCATTCACTGCTGCACTGGATGAACATGTGGGGAAGCCTTGCTAGGTGCAGTAGGAATCTTCTAATAATGACATATTAAAAAAAAAAGGCAAACAGAGAAGTGGATTTGCACATTATTCATCCTGATAAATATAACTATGAAATTGCTTTATAACTTTGGACACAGTTGGAGCTTTATAATAGGCTGTCAGTGAAGTAGCACCTGTGATCTTAATGCCTGGATCTATTTTCCTGATTTCAGCTATAAATTCCATTTTACAATGCTAGGGGGATAGTCCTGGGTCTGCGGTGGGGGGTGAGGGTTTAATTTCCTCTGCCTTTCTCCCTTCCACTACAGCCTCAGGTTTCTCCAGGCCATCTCAGTTATAGAAAACACTCTGATTTTTGCTTTCATATGGATGAGGGTTTCAAATTTGTCCACATTTTCTTAACTGTACTTACGCGAGCATATTTGTGTCCCTGTTAGACGTAGAAATCATTTTGTAGTTCAACTTTTTCAAAGAAAACAACTGTCAAATTATTCTTCAGAGGAAAGGAAGGAAAGAAGGGTGAAGTGGGTGGAGTGTAAGTAACAATTACTGTAGGCTGATAATATTTAAAGATTCATAGAGGGATGTATTTCATGGGCCATACGTGTGTGTAACAAATTCGCCTACTCTGTAATCCACTCTTTATTGACAACACAACAATCAGCTCTTTCCAGAACGGTAAACTGCAGAATGTTTTTCTTCTGCAAATGCTGCATTTGAGCTCAAATAACTAATGTGAAGCATTATTACTGGAGAAAGCTGGCAAGCCTACTGAGCAGGTTAGTGATTCAGGCATAAATCCCTCACTGAAGGAACCTTCAGTGCCTGCTTTCTTTTTGAGTCCTAGGTCTTGATTTTGAAATTGAAGGAGGGCGCAGCCCCAGGGGGCTGCAACTCCAAAAATTGCTCAGAATTTGCAGAAATTGGGCATTTACTTGTATATTGAAATATGGGAAAGGGAAATGTACTTTAGGAACCTCTTCTGCAGCCCTCGACCCCAGCTACCAAGAAGGTGAGGAAAGCAAGTCAATACGTCATGCATGCAGGATGCATAGCTGTCATTATATAATCTAACACTACTGAAATATATTTTCAAAGTGAGAATCACCCTAAAACTTCAAGCAAAATTGCCTTCTATGTCTTCAAACACAGGGGTCCATACCCATAGCTTGTTTTCACATTTAAATTTAAACATATTTTTGGCAAAGGGAAGCAAGGAGGAGAATCCAGCCACAGAGAAAGAAGAATACGTTTTCCCTTTCCTTCATTTAAAGTGATTTTTTAATCCAGGACTATAGTGATAGGCAATAATAGAAAGCAGTTATGAAATGCACTACCTTTTCCCAGCAGATTCTGGTGGCACAGCGTAATCTAACTTTTGAAGATGTGTCTGCTGTTTTGACGGATCCCAGGCCCTGGTTACTTATCCAGCACAACCACCTTTTAAACAGCTTGAAATGATGAAATAAAAACTTTGGGCAAAGTCAGAAGAAATGTAAGCGTGTGTTTCCTTCCCTGGGGCCTGAGGCAGCTCCCAGTCCTATTACCTGTGGAAAATGCTCACCTAG
Source organism: Phoebastria nigripes (assembly GCA_035582835.1). Taxonomy (NCBI): domain Eukaryota; kingdom Metazoa; phylum Chordata; class Aves; order Procellariiformes; family Diomedeidae; genus Phoebastria; species Phoebastria nigripes. The sequence continues at coordinate 220,493 of JAYKAV010002053.1, read as the reverse complement.
CCCAGCATTAAAACTCGTGGCTCCGGAGCAGCTCAGGCCCATCCCATACTCTTCTCCCTCCGCGCTTTTGAGATAGCAGAGATGCCGTATTGTTATCTATACCTGTATCCCAGCACCTGAGCTTTTGGCTGGGAGGATGCAAAGTGGGGAGAAGGGGCGGCAGGGCTGAGGTGGCTGGTCTGCACCAGCCTCCCCTCCTCGGGATGCAAGCCACGCGGGAGACACTGGCGTCCTCCAGTGCCTCTCAGCTGGGCACCCTGCACGCTGGTTAGGGATACAGGGACCCTGAGGTAGCTGTAATTTAAACCAGAGCTGCTCAGGACAGACGGTGAGAGCTATGTGAGTGGCGTCCTGCTGTAATCCTTTCAGCCTCTCGCACTAAGCATATCCCTGCAAGGGAGGGAATCTGGCTCACTAGCTTTTCATCTTCTAGAAGAAAAAACAAAGAGAAAAATATTTCTTTTCTTTTTTGCCTGCTTTTTCCCCACTTTGACATTTCCTGTATATACTGGGTTTTGTATTTTCCCTTTTCCCTGTATTTCGAAGACCCTTAATAAATAAAAGATGTGAATACAAAATTGCTATTCAAATTCGATTGTCTCAAATTATGTCTAGAATGAAACAAAAATCTAGTGATCCGTGATTTGTGTGGCGAAGGCAGCTCAATGCTATTCAATCCAGTAGGAGAGATATAAAGAAAGAGTGTTAAAAAAAATACCAACTAGCAAAGAAAAGACGAGGTAGGGAAAGTGCGATAAAGAACAGCTTAATACTTTAATGGTCTGAAGACATTTTTCAACAAAACCATTACTAATACCTGGTATTCTTCTAAGCTCAGTTCTTACCATCACAAAACCATTAGCTCTTTGGTAGTCACAATCTTCCCTATATCTATATCATGTCTTTTCATTGCTTTTTATTTGTCTTTGTCTTCTTCTGCTTGACTGGTAACGTGCAGCGCCCTTGCGCTGTATACTTATTTCAAGACTGACTGCAACAGTTATAAATATCTCCTTGGCACCGAAGGAGGCAAATAAAAAAGCGATGAGCTTCAGTAGCCAGAGTTCTGAATTGCTGCAGACAAGAGAGTCTGTCAATGAAGCCTTGTGAAATAAAAATATTGCTGGCTGGTTTTTGTAACTTTAAAGAAGAAACCTTTAGTTATATACATGATAACAGAGATAAAATTATGATTAGAATTGCTTTTCCTCTTGCACTTTGACGCAGTACTTGAATAGCCAGAATGAATGTTTTCCTATAGCAGCAGGACTGTGCTCGTTATCTCCTGAATATTTTGTCTTCAGGCATGATTTTGATGAAGATTTAGTAATAGGCTCTTAGCTCTGGCAGGGGGATTGGGGCATTTTGTGCTGCGCCTCCTGTTTGAGGGGCAGAAGAGCCACTGGATTTGCTGTGTTAGGACGTATGCCAGCATGTAAAGAATTACAGCAACACTTTTTCTGCCAGGTGCTGTGGAAGCTCCGCACATCTCATCCTTTGTCTGCAACAGCAGCAACACAGTTTTTTCCTCTGTGCTTTCAAGAAATAAACAGTTTGAATTTGGTCTCCATGCATAAACACAATTTAAAGTAAAAAGTTTAACAAAACCTTTTTTCTCCATTTAAATCTTGCTTCTTGCCAGTTATTCACAGTGTTGGGTATTCTCTTTAAATAAAAAAAAAAACAAAAAAAAACCTCCACAGAATTATGTGAGAGTCTGAGCACTTACTCCTTCAGCTCTGCTGTTTTTTTGAGACCCATGCATCAGCTCATCTAGGGACATTCCCTGCACCATGGTCTTCAGCAGAGAAAGACAAATGATGGAGAATAGATCAGACGATGGAGTTGTGTTCTAGATGTTTACTATGTCTTTTACAGTAGCATCTCCAGGAGTCCACCAAGGATTAAGACTTCAGAGCATGACAACTGACTGCCTAGGAATTTGTCAAAGTATCAGAACAGGATAATCTGAAACAGATACATGACCACAGAAACAGGAGTTGCATGTCAGCAGTTGTAGCTTGCGGTGTGCTGAGCCCTTGTCCAAGGGCTGTGCTTTGCAGGCCCTTCTGGCAAAGGTAGCTTTTGTAGGGAATGTAGAGAGAAATAAAGCAGTCGCTTTGCAGAAGCAGATGAAAAAGCTCTTCATGTGCAAGGAGTAAAACTTGGGCTTGCTTTGGAGATGACAGGGTGGTCAGGTGGCACTGCTGGCAGAGTGAAGGTAGGAATTAACCATGAGATAAGAGACCGGGTACTACACAGAGGGATGACCTACGTGCTGAAGAACCATAAAGGTGAGGACTAAAAACTTGTGCTCCATGAGTGAAGACAGATGGCAACAGATACTTCAAATTCACGGTTGTAATGAGAATCCAGGAAAGGTCATGTTGCCGCCGATGTCTTGAATGGGGCTGAGGCTCCGCGCTGATGTTTTATGAATGAACTTTTTGCTTGTGTAATGGCTTAACACCAGCGCAGGTCAGAGCGACAAGTGAAACCTGGGCTGTGGTTAGACTTCTGGCTCTGGGGAGGAGAGTAGGAGCTGTTTCAGCATTCGGTGTGGGTGAGCAGGGCGCAAAGCCCCAGGCACTAGACACGGCAGAGATGCCTGAGACAGGCAGAACCAGGTAGTGCCAGGAGCCACAGGGAGAAGCTGGGGGGAAATCAGGTGGGGAGAGGTCCTACATGACCTTCCCCTGGGCTGGCTTTAGGAGCTGCGGGTATTTTCATCTCAGCAGCAAGGAGCAGACCTAAGGATAGAGGCTGAAGGAAGCTTAAGAGAGGAATGGTTTGCCCCCATGGGGAGGGGGAACATTTAAAATCCCTATTGCCTGTGATGTCTGATCATGCAAGTAGCATCCTCCCAACTCCGTCAATACAAGGAGAACTTAGATATTGATCATTTAGGTGGTGCATGATGGATAATCTCATTCCTGTACAGTACTCCTTATCCAAGCTGCTTTGCTCAATTAAACTCTGCTCAGCAGAGACTATACAAATCTGCTGTAAAGTTCATGCCATGACCACATTTCCTATCAATTTCTCCACCGGAACGTATATTAATGGAAACATGGGGATATATTAATTGTACCATTTTGAATAAATGCAACCTTAGCAGAGTACATTTTTTTATTATTATTTAATAATTATGAGTTCAGGCTTTTCTTCATTTCCTGCTGTGAGCTTTTAAAAGTCACTGCAATGCTGAAACATAAATAGAGTACGTGATGTAACACTTTGCCTAGGCAAATATCATAGACATTTTTACCCCAGGAAAATGTAATGAAATTAAAAAAACTCATTCAGCTCATTTGAAATTTTGCTCTGTTGAAACCAAATAAGGGAAAACCCAAATCAAGATGAAACAATATTTACTCAAAAAAATTAAACTAACATTTGCTAAGATTTGAGTAAGCAAAAAAATGAGAAAAATCCACAGAGAGCATGAAAATAGTAAAGTTTTTTGAAAAAAATCTTTAAAAACATGGATGAGAAAATATCCAACCTGCTTAAGTTTTTCTCAGACGTTCCGTTCTGTATGTAACAAAACCCAGGTGGGATGATGCTCAGATTCTCCCAGGCAGTGGAAAGTCAGAAATGGAGACCAACGTGAGCCACGAGGACAAGGCGACCTGGCACCATCCGGAACAGATGGATTATCATCTTTTACTCTCTCATCGCTTGGCCATCAAACTCCCGCATTCTCTCCCTTCCCCCTCTCCTGTTTGGCTCCTTCCTATTTCCTCGTCTTTATATTTTTTCTTTTCTTCTTTGTCTTCCTTTCTTAGCCACTTGCCTTGTTCTGACAATATGATTACTTAATACTTACCTGCCAAATTAACTGGCTTATTTTACCAACGAATGGATATACCATTCCCTGACACTTGGTATTTGACAGTGCCACAATCTTTTCTATGTCCATGAGGTACACGCTGTAACAGGAAAATTCCAGTAAGTATGGTGGGCTCTTTCTACAACACGCTACTGTTACATACCAGCATGAACCAGTATGTGTGTTGGTTTGCCCTCTCTGTTTGACTTTTTAAGGCAATAAAATGTGAACAATTAAAAAAATCTTTTACAACCCACTCATCCTCTCTCCTTTATTCCAAAAATCACACCCAACTGACCTCTTACCGAGAACGCCGTTCCATTTTGCAAGACTCTGTCTTTTCACAATGAAAAGAAAAAACCCTATTCAGCTAATTGAGCAATTTGCTTAACTGGATACACTGTAAAAATGTATAGTGGAAATGCTAATGTATTAAGTATGAGTGCGTATTTGTATGTGTGGGGAAAAAGAAATGCTATATAGATGCTGTAGTTAGAATGCTGCATAAATACCTGAGGCAAAACAATTGTTACTGGAGGTATATTTTGAGGTTTGCCTGCTAAGAGTTGTTCATTGTCAATAAAACAGAAGTAAATAAAAGGAAATTGCTTAAATTTGACCTGAAGTTTATTGCTTAAATTTGACCCAAATTTTTTTTTGTTGAATGATACATACAGTGCTTGGGAAATCATCTTCTTTTGCTTTTTATTAGCATGGTACTTGGAGCCCACCCATGGATCGGGATACCTTTGTGTAGAACGCACCGAGAAACAAGGGGGTCTCCTATGCTAAAATACTTACAATGTTTTGCAAGACAACAGCCAGAGCAGAGAACACCTGTAGTGCTCTGATGATGTTGGTCAGTGCAGTAGGTTGTAGCACAACAGCCACCCCAAATTTAGCAGCGTTTTGCAGGAGAGCGGGAAGAAGGGATTTGAAGGAGAATGGTGAGATTGCTTTGTGGGTGATTATCAGGGGTCCTTCAAAGTGTGAAGGACAGTATTAAAAATAATGAAACACCATCAGGTAGATGACAGAGGTTGAAGCTGCTGGCTGATAAAAGCAGAAGGTGACCTCTTGTGACTTAATAAGAGGTGGTGCCAATGTGTCAGTCAGCTATAAGGAGGCATGGAGTGAAGTCTGGCAGTCTTTTTTTGATGTGATAAAATGTATCCATTTCTTGGACGTCCCAGAAAAAGAACTTAAACATTTTGGTGAGGAACAAGGAGTCAAAAAGATAAAATTCCACCCGAGTGATCATGCATAGGATGTAGTCACACCAGATGTCCAGGAGAGATTTGGCAGATGGAGGAGCCACATGTTTAAAGTCACCTGTGAAGTCGTTAGTCACTTTTCAATGTTATATGGAGTGCTGAGTGCTGCAAACCCAAAAGCCGCAATCCCCCCCATTTCCCTCCCTTTCAGAAACAGTACTGAGGACATGCCTTCCACATCAGGCTCTGAGCATGCTCCTGAGGATGCAAAACCGCAGAGGCCTAAGCACAGCTGGGTACAGCAGAAAACTGAGGCAAAGAACAATTTAGTTGCCACGTCTTTGGTTTCTCCTTTCCTCTAAGTGGAAGGGGGCTGAGGCTCACCCCGGGGCTTCCTCTGTTGCACAGGGGTGCTAAGAGCAGAGCTGGAGCGGAGGCAAGAGTGGCCAAAAAGAGACTTTTAAGAATAGGCTACTGACTTCTTTCTTTGCTTGCTTTTAGTTCCTGAATATTGCAGCAATGCAGTACCTACGTAATGTATTTACACTGAAGAACACCCTGCCAGGGATTAGTTATTTGAGACTCTCTTTACGAAATCTGTAGGTCTCCCACCTTAGAACCATGATTGTTTTGCTAGGTAGCAGAGACAGCAACATCAGGGCAACCTTACAGCGGAGTGGGTTGGGAGGGTGAGCAGTAGAGGGGAATACCGAATTGGAATTAGGAAGCGACTGAGAAACTGGGATGAGACAATAGCCATTTCTTTATTACTTTTTCTTATGTCTGTGACTGTTTTCTTCCACATTATAAAAACGAGGCAATGGGAGCAGCTCAGCAGTGTTTGACATTTAAGTTTTCTTAAGATACAAGGGTGTACTGAGCTGCTGGTGTGGTACACACTATGTCTGCGAAGCTCGCAAGGCTTTTTAAGCCTATACATTTATCTTGTTTTTTTCCCTTTTCCTTACACAGTCAAGACGTCCAAATGGGGTCCATTATCCTGCAGCAAGAAACTCCTACTGATTCTTATCAGTGATATATAGATTTGTTTCTATTTTAACACAGTGGAGAGGTGACAGAATAAGGTTTGCATTTGCTGAGGAGAAAACCAAAAGTCCCCAAAGGTCCATGACTAATAAAGCAAAAGTATGGTTGCATCCCTCACAGGAAGATTTCCAGGAAAGGTCTCTGAAATCCTCCAGTAGAAGATGCTAGTTGGCAGCATTAATTTATTAAACCTTCCTTGTCAGGTGGTATGATTTACACCCAGTTTACAAAGGAGCAAGCAATGGCTTGCAGAGGTGAAGCAATTTGCCTGCAATCCCCTGAAAGGTAGCAAAATAAGGAAAGCAAACCATCTCTCTGCCCCTGTAATAGCTCCAAGATCACCACATTTTTTTACAGTGAGAACAATCATTCTCTGAAACAAGCTCCCCAGGGACGTGGTAGAATCCCCACTGCTGGAGGTTTTCAAGATGGGATTGGACAGGCTGCTAGATAATCTCATCTAGGGTCCCTTTCCCATGAAAGGTTGAACCAGATGATCTTTTGAGGTCCCTTCCAACCTGAGCTGTTCTATGGTTCTATGAAATATAAGCCAGGCTTAGAAAGAGAAAATTCCCCCACCGGGAAGCTAACAGCAATTGCAGACCTCCAAGGAAGGACTGAATCTAAGAGCGAGGGATCCATTTCATTCCTAGCCAGTTCAAAACCTCTTTTATACATAGTGGACAGTTTTTGCATGTTGTGTGGGAAATAAGGAAATGGGTTTATTTTTCTTCTTTTACTGTCTCTCCACACACACTAACAACTTTATGGGCAGGTATTTGAGGATAAATGGATTGCCTCTCTCACACAAAGGTTTTAAATAAAACATCTCTTTTCTGACTAAAAAGTAGGTTAGTCAATTTTTAGTGGCTTTCTCCCTCCACTGAAAATCATCAGCTTATATTTGCTGTAAAAATGACACTAGCATCATAAAAGCTCCTTCTGTTGGGATTCACTGCACCATTTAGACCAGATAGCAGTGTAAAGTCCTAATGGAGAAATAAACATTTGAGCATCTTTCCTGATACCATAATTGCCACATTTAGGTGCTGCTGTATGTGAAAACAGAAGTACATAGAAAATTTCCTTGTTCATTCCATATGCTAGAAATTTTACCATCCTGCCTGCATATGTTGTTTGTTATATATATGTGTGTGTGATATACACCAAAGCAGAAGTTTCCTTTCTCTTTATGTGGTGGTGGAGATGCTTTGTGACATAAAATGTAACTCCATTCCTGTTGCCTCTTGGAAAGAAAAACTCACATAAAAAAACCCCAAAACCTGCTGAGAGAAAAGCCAAGGGAAAATGGCAGCAAGAAACTCTGAAGCTAGAAGTGTAGCAAAATGATGGAAGCGGAGATGACTTCTCAAAGCCAGGAAGATATGACAAAATTGGTATGCAGTGCTCCAAACTCCTTGATGTTGTTTGGTAGGAGGCATGGTCATACCATGTTCCAGAGATTTTTCTTCTGTACTGGGACAGCTGGCCAGCCCTGCTGAGCCTCTGCAGTCCCTACAGGGGAAAACCTGCTGCCTTAGCTGGGATGTGCCGGCACAGCTGGGAAGCTCACTGGCACAGGTGACCTCGGGATGGGGCCTATCTCCTCGTTTTGCTGGGTTAGCACCCTCAGCACACTGGGTCAGAGAGGTACTTACAGCAGCACCCGTCACGTAGTGTCTCTCTGGCAGAGTGCTTGGCTGTGATGGCGGTGAAGTTTGGCTTTCAGAAAGTGGGGGTTCAAATGCGTTCTCTGTTGCAGGCACATATTTACGATAAGTTTAATGTAGGTGCCCTAAGGAAAGAACTTGACTTGATAGATCAAAATAGGGAAAAGGGCACTTGCTGGGAAAAAAACCCCGCTGAATTACCCCGACAAAGGGCACTTGTAACGTTAGGAGGTCTGGGTTTAGGAATGTACAGATTGGGGAACATATTTTGTTGACCTCTTCTCCCAGAGTAATTGAAAATTATTCAGCTCTGCTGAGTGTAACTGCCAGTAGCTTCTGCTTCATATAATTGAGTTCTCTACCCTCAATTTATTTGCCTGTGTTTCAGGCTTTGAAAAAAATAGCACTTAACCTTTTATTGTTTATTCAGACTTATTTAGAGAAAACAAAAATCTCTGTGGCTGGCTGTATCAACTATGCACATTTTTGCTGAGCTCTGGAATGAGGTGGATGTCAATAAAAAGCAGCTCAAAACCTCTTTCTTCCAGGGTTATTACTGACAGTGTAAACAGTTTTGAATGATATTGGATGTCCCTGATTATGTTAGCATGTGGAATGGATACAGCCCCATTCCTCTCAAAGGACTCAACACGTATTTGTGTCAGGCAGATAACCTCGTGGGGCAGGTGCCTGCAATTATTGTGTCATCTGCGTTTGGGATTTCACCCAAAACAAGAGAAACCCTAAAAAGTAAAAACATTAGAAAAGTGGTATTTTAAGTGTCTTGATCTCAGAGAAAATCTCACTGCAATTGGAATCCACTGCTCAGGTATGGAACTTCCCAATGCAAAGTTCCGTGCTGCTGCTGAGATGGGTGGGATTTTATTAGATCACAGGCATCTAGCCTGGGTTTTGCCTCATCGTTGTCTTCTCTTTTACCATGTTTAAGAGGAGGCTTTGTACCTCTCTGCAGCTACTTTAGAGGTTGCTTATGCAACCTGCCTCCTACCCCTCTTATTCTAGTATGTTTAGCCAAATTTTTTGATGTGTAATCTCAGGATGACATCTCAGTGGTAATGAGGTAGGTATATTGGTTAGATTACACCCAAAGCTTCAAGCAGCACTGATTTATTTACTAGCAACTGATCCAAATTGCTTCATTTTTCCAATGTCTTGACACTTCTTCAAGGCCAATTTCTTATTCTGTGGACTAATGTGTGCTCCCAGCCTGTCAGTGACCCCCTGCGCAGTGCTGATGTTACCAGCACTGATGGGTAACTTCTGACTGGCATATCATGTGTAAGAGAGGCATTTTTAATGTAGGTCCGTGGTGACCTTATATTTTTTTATTCTTGAGTCTTGCTCCTTAAACTGAGCACTGGGCAGCAGGGTCCTTGCATTGGGCTGCATGAGAAGGCAGGTGGTAGGAGAAGGCAGTGCCTGGCAGGAGATTATAGAGGGTTTACAGAGCACTGCAGGCAGGCGGCTGGGGAAGATCAATGTAGATGTGGATGTCAGGGAGGGGGTACATCATGTCGCCTGGAGAGTGAGCTGGGGTATGAACCCAAGAGCTTTCGTTCTGCCTACAATGGCTCAAATTCCTCAAGGTGAGAACCTGCCCAGGGAGGACCTGATCCTTGCTCTAGGTTCTCTGACATCTTGAAGTGCAGCTGATGAGTTGGGTCCACATGCCTTTGGCTGTTAATACCCAGAAGGGGAAAACAAAGTCTTTATCACAGGCTGTTGAGGTGCCATGGAGCTATCATCATTGCTGAGGAAAATCAGTGATCACCAAATGGTGTGTGACCTCACTCCCCCGGCATGTGCCCTCCCTACAGACCTTCACATTGGGCTCAGCAGCCCGGAGGCACAGTTGCTGCCCTGGACGTGGAACGCACGGCCGCTGTGGACTCCTCTGTGACTACAATGCAGTATCAAGTGTTTTTGCTGGCGGGTAAACCCAATGATTTCAGGACTCTTTTTTGCCATCTGTGGCAAAGGAAACACGTACAAGCCATGGGAGTGTACTTGTGGAGTGGGGAATACAGAAGGAAAAGCTCGTGTTTTCCCTTTCAGCCTCTGATTTCTGTGCTTTTAGCTTTTCTGGTGGGTAGGGTATGTCCTGTGGCAACCTTCATGGTCAGGCACAGCAGCTTTTGGTGCTCTGAAAAGAAAATTATGACTATCCTCCACCTCTACTTTTCAGAATAAATCTTGTCCAGAATAGCTCTATTGTTCCTCACACCGTAGAAAGCTGTTGGCTTTCCATGACTTTGGCAGGGTTGTAATACCTCTGAGGGCGTGATTTTGCCTGAGACTGTGTCTGTGAATAACCTTTCATAGGCAGTGATCTTGCAAACATTCTGGCGTGTCAGTGTTCTTACAGGTTTTTCCATGCATGAATGTACATGACTGTTGGAACTGAGGGCCTGGGCACGGGGACGTTATTGTTTGCAAAGGTAGTCATTTCCCGAGTGTAATGTCAAAAGCCTGTGTTCAGTCTGGATTGTTTTCTACAGTTCTGGAGGTTTATCAAACTATATAACTTCCTAAATAGGACTGTGTGTAGTTGTTTCAGAGAGACTCACCTGTCTGAACAAATGAATGTTTATTATGTTTTAAAATTAAAAGGAAATTGGACTTGTTTTTACAAAGATGCCCATAAGTCTCTTGGTTTTTTTGGCAAATGGATCCAGACAATGTATTTGTGTACAACGTTCTTCACATACATGCAAGATGCATTTCCTGATGGGAGAAAATAATCCAAGCCTATAGTTGTGCAGTTCTTGACTGCCACTTGATAAGAGGACAGAACCTTATATAAACACACATCTGCTAATAAATAGGAAATATGGGCATGCCGGTTTCATGTTGCTCTGACTCTGGAGTGTTTATCATTGTCTGGCATGCTTCTTTCATTGCCTTGCCCATAATTTCCTAAAGTCACAGGAAACACCTATAGGAAATAGACTGGCCATAGGATGCAAAGATCACAGTCATCTCAGCCATTCATTACTGCCTGTCATATTAGAAGAACTGAGGTTACGACAGTGTTTCCTCCTTAATCAGCTGGAAGAGAAGGGTCCTCCCAGGCAGGTGAAATACCACTTACTTTCCTCTTACAAAATGGAATGATTTTGAGCAGTGCCAAGCCATTAAAGATTTTGCAGTGTTGCGGAAAGGTTGTAAGAGGCCACTCTGTTGCTGACACAAGCCGGGTGAGTTTAAAGGCCAGATCCTCAGCGGGCGCAAACTGGCATCCTTCAGTTGACATCAGCTGAGTGATGGGGCTGCCGATACACCCCAAGGAGCCTTAGAGAATTAGGCTCAATCAGAGGGCCTGCAGTGCTGCAATTACTGTTTTACTTTCTCAAATACCGTTCTAGTAACTTCATTTGATTAATTCTTTTTTTCTTGTTCTGTTAGTGAGTGTAATCCATCAGAATCTGATTTTGTCCACTGCAGTACAGCGTATTATCAAGCCCGCATCTTTCTGTCCAGCCTGCTCGCTAAGCTGGGCACAGTGAAGACATGCTCTGAATGCATCTAGGTTCATATTTAAATCAGTCTGAAATTCTACAGTGGTTCAGTGGTTCGCTTTCTTTCTTTCTCCTTTCCTTTCTTTCCTTCCTTTCTTCTTCTTCTTCTTTTTTTTTTTTTTTTTTTTTTTTTTTTTTTTTTTTTTTTTTTTTTTTTTTTTTTTTTTTTTTGGTCTAATCACAAGCCATAGAAGCTTTTTATGGCCTGTTTTGATACCTGGAAGTACTATGACGCTGCTGCTCATGATACAGTTTGGGTTGAGCCTGGTTGGTAAGGACAGGTTGAAAGAAGTAATCTAAATAAAAGTGCATGGCCTCTTGGACCCAAAATTGGTTGGCTTGCCAGTCCCAATTCACTTATCTCACAAAAAAACCAAAGAGAAAAAAATCCTCAGCAAATTCCTATCAGTTTCACAGGGGTCATTTGCTTCTCTGGCTTCCACTAAGGATATCATTATGCTCTTTAGTCCTAACCCAGTCCTAACCTGCTCAGCTTTCTAAATAGTTTAATTAATCCCCTGTCTTTCTGATTGTGAGTGCTATGTATTGCAAGTGAGATTTTGATGCAAAGCATCACTAAATTAATTAGCTTTGGCCCTGATCCACCAGATTTAATGGGGGTATTTGCACGTTCAAAGGTAGACAACTGTTGAAGTGCCTCATTGAATGGGGCACTTCTCCCTTAATGAGAGGGGGCTAGGCAGCTTGGCCTTTGGCTGCTGTGTGAAGTTAGCAGGGCTACTTATTGMCTCGGCAGACAACCTCTGCTCCTGGTAAGCCATGACGATATTTTAGTTATATCTTGTACAGAAGCGGAACGCCTTGAATAATCTTCATCTTATTTTCTGCCGCCTTCTTCTGTATCCCTGTGTTACCTCATATTGAAGATGCTCCCTCTGAATTTGTCGTATTCTCTATGCACATCTGAAGAAGCGCTCTAGTTAAGGCTATGTAATCTCTAGCTTGAAAGGTTCGATTAACGACAGCTTAGATGTTAGATTTTTAACAGAATTAATCCTGTCTGTTCATGGACCGGTATTGTGAATTTGATTCTTGTCCAGCATCTTACTGTTATCTTGTAGACTGAGATTAAAATTGATGCTATCTTCGGGTTGTTGCAGGCCAATAGTGTATTCCACATTAACAGACACCACTTGTTAACTTTTCATCAGCGTGCACGTAAGGGAGAGGGAGGGCAAACATTGCCAACCTGGCTTTGGTTCCCCTTGGTCAGATGCATGCGTGATATAAACTGAACTACTTTTAGCTTTAGGTTGTGCTCAAGTGGTAAAGGAGTAAACACTCAGTGGAGTCAAGGTGCAAACCAGCCTTGAGGGAGGAATTTCAAGGAATCACAGCCAAATACTGCAAGTTTTTTCTCCCTTGTTCTGAAAGGGATATAAGCGGCAGTAGTATAATATCTGTCCAAAAAAGTCAACATCCATCCTGAATGGTTGTTCACAGAAATAAAAGTAGCCCTGTGCTACGTACGTCCTATTTCTGATAATTACAATTATCAGAATTATCGATAAGTACGATTATGATAATTATGATATTTCTGATAATGATAATTACGATTTTACTTGATTGAGTTGCTTTTCCATAAGGCACCCAGGCCCTGTTGGCTCCCCAGGCAGGCATGACAGGGCTCTCATCTTCCCCAGACCCAGGATCCTGACCCACAGCGGCCCACGCGGAGGAGGCCATTTCCCTGGGGCAGTGCCTGGCCAGCCCAGGGCGGCGCAGGCAGGGCCGGCCCAGGCGCCCCACGCCAGCGTGCGTTTGAGGCGAGGGCAGAGGTAATGAATACATGGCAGCCTCCGGTGGGAGCCCTGCCACTGTTAAGTTTGTAGCCAATTAGCCGTGTTGCACAATTCCAGCAGAGTAACACCAGTCTCTATAGACCCGGTATAGAGAGAGAAATTAGTTTAGACAAATACCTCTTAATCCCTTGTTCTTGGCTGGTCTGGAGCGCCTACTGCTAAGTGCTAATAGCATTGGGAAATCCCAATTCCCAGTGTCAAGGGCTTAGAAGAATCAGCCTATTAAAGGGAGACATTTATTTTGCATTAGCTTTGATCAGCGGCTCCTAGGTGAAATCTCCTTAAATAAAGAAGCCGCGCGGCCTCCCGCTCGGGGGGACGCGGGCTTCACACCGGGCGGCCAAGAGAGAGGGCACCGGGGCCTCTTTCCGCCGGGCGTCGCCCCGCGGGAGCAGCCGCCTGCTTGGGGCGGGCACCCACGCAAGCCCGCGCTGCCCGCGGGGACGGGCGCGGGAAGGAGCCGGCCGCCTCCGAGCCGGGCTGGGCCGGGCCGCCCTGTGCGGTACCGCGCGGTGCGGTGCCAGCCGAGCCGGCGGCGGCGGCGACGGCGGACATGGCGGCGGCGGTTGGGCGATCTCGCGCTGCCCCCCGGCGGCCGTTAACGGCCGTGCTGCCGCCCGCTGCCCCGCCGCCCCTTGCCACGGCTGGCTCCGGCCCGGCGGCCTGCGGCCGGCGGCGCCGCCCCGCCCGGCCCCCGGCACTGCCCCCGCTCCCTGGCAATTTGGCAAGGGCAGGGCTGGATCCCCCGCACCGCCGGGGCCCGGAGCAGTCCCACCGCCCCCGCTCGCAACCCGCCGCGGGGCGGCCCCGTCGCCGTCCCCGGGCCCCTGTGGTGGCGCTGAGCGGGGTGGTGGGGCGGTGCGTCTCCCAGGTCGGGTCGGCCTTCGGGCAGGGGAAGCCGGTGTGCCTTGGAGGGTGGGCGGGATCCCGCCTAGCCCGGCCGTGGGCGGCCGCGGGCGGCGGCGTTGGGAGCTGGTTGCGCCCCTCCGGGAGCCTCAACCCACGCCCCGGGGAGCCGAGTGGGGCAAGCCGCACGGTCAGTGGCCTTGCCCTTGCCAGCGCCAGCCACCGAGGCCCATTTTGAGTATTAAAACGTCACCGTTTGAAGGCAAACGCATCGGTGTTGCAAAAAAGCTTAAGAGTGAAATTGCTCAATCAGTGTTGCTGTACCCTGTCCTCATGTCAGGTAGCTGGAGACTTTCCATGGCATTAAAGGATAATATCTTGCACCTGGGGCTGCCATGAGGAACAAGAGTGTATTTTTAAGCTTCAGCCTCCCTAGGTATTTGAGATGCAATTTGCCAAATGATACTGATGTTTAAATAAGCTAACCATATAATAAAAGATGAAAATAGTATGGGAAGCTTCCTGGACACAATTATTAGGCCCTTGTAACATTATAACATTACTTACCTGCTCCAGAAGCTTCTGGGACTGAAGGGAAATTGCACTGACACATGCAAAGTAACTTAGGAATTGACCAGTATTTTCAGATCACAGAGTGGCATGCAGGGGGAAAAAAAAAATATTGCTCCTAAATACTAATTATTTGCATGCACYGGGTCTTGGTCCATAATGGGAATGTGAGCAATCTGTACATATAAAATGTAGCAATTTCTGTACTTATGTAAGTAGCTGTTATCTAAAAATTACACAGCTTACTACTGTGTTAACTTTATGACTGCTTCCTGGCATTGCTTGGACGCGCGGTACCTGCAGAAGGCACCTGCTGGGTTTCTGAATGCATCAGGTACATCCTAGCATTTCCGTGACTTCAGAGGAATGTTAATAGCATGACAGTAGCACAGCAGGCTTCGCGGAAGAGCGGCAGGGAGGGAGGATGAGCAATGACGGTTACATTAGGGCCACTTTGCGAGTGTCTAAAATAATTTTACAGATGAAATACCCATATATTAAGCAAGGATGTGAGGATGGAATGGGTGAACGTTTGTTTTCTAAGTGGCCAGCTTGCAAGTACCCAATTATTTTTCAGCTGTAAATAGCAAACGTGCCTTCAAGTTTCTGTTTACCTCTAAGCCTTTTTTTTCAGGGAGACCCTTGGGTCTGTGCGATGGCCTTCTAATCCACAGACTGGTTATTTGGGTACACCCTTGCTCTGGTCACCTTTTCTGTCCCCCTTGGCGTTTATCCTTGGGGTTAGCATCCGTTACGCTTTGGTTGCAGCTATGTTGTCAGGAGCTAATAACCATAAGCTGCCTCTGCTCTTGCTCCGGGGGAGCCAGGTAGGCTTTTCTGCATGACGGGGCCTCAGCTCAGCTTGGAGGCATGATTACTCTACAAGAGGTGAGCCCAGTTTATGGAGCAGAGCTGGCGTCCTGTCTGCTGAATGCTCCCACGTGTAGGCTGGGCGTACTTTCCGTTTCGGAGAGTGGCAGGAATCAGCTGTCAGTTTGGGGTACTGCAGGGATGGGACTTGGCCATGAGTCATGTGTAGTTCTCTAATGAATCAACACCTTTGAGGGAAAGAATGTTTGATTGGAAATTCCCCAACTGCAAGGCGCTTAGCACCTTGGCAGTGGGAAATGTGAGGACTACTGGAGGCATCTCGACTGTGGCAAAGATACCCAATGGCTAAGGTTGAGGCAAAACGAAATTCACATTGGAAAGAAGTTGTGGATTTTTAACATTTAATTAACTATTCAGACAGATTGCCAGGAGGTGTAGCAGATTTTTTTTCCATTGCTTTTAAGTTTTTAAATGAAGACTGGATGTCTTTGTAGAAGATATACTCTAATCCAAATGTAAATTGTTGGGATCAATGCAAGAATTACTGGATGAACTTCTCTGGCCCTTGCTATGCTGCATGTCAGACTAGATGATGCTAACAATCACTTCTGGCCATAAAAATGTATGAGCGGTAGAAAATTATAAGTTTGAGAAGAATAAAATGATATGAAATTAACTCCATAACAGAAATATTTTTGCAACATAAACTCCTCTTTAACTTCTGTTGCATGATTTCACATTCTCAGTGAAAGCAACACAGATTTATAGTTGTATTTTCACATTAAAAGCAACAGCTGAGAAACTTAAACAAGGAAAAATTAATGTAGGTCAAAAGTGAGGGAACTGACTCCCAGTAAAAGGTCTGTCTGCACGTTTTAGTTTGCTAATGAGTTTTTCTATGGAGGAACAACTTCCTGCAGCCTTTGCTTATACTTGACTCACTCGATTTTTAGAAATTCTCCCATTTCAGACACGATAGGTTTGAATAGGTAATTGACTGTGTCTTTCCTGATAGGTGAAGGGTCCTTGTATTTAACCCTCTCAGACAACTGTCTCGCAGAATTCAAAGCAGGCTTTCAAAACCTCTCCATGTTGGCCCAATGGTCCTGGGAACAAACCCCTGACTTCAAGGGAAACACAGCTTCTGTGACCTTGCATTTGTTTGGCATGATCAAAAATCTCTGGAAGTGAATGGCAGATGGAGGCTAGGGCAAATACAATTCCTGTGTGACTACCTAAACTGCTAACTCCATGTCACGTAAGTCCACTGAAGCAATGTGTGTACATGGAAGTGAGTAAAACCAGAATTCATATAATGAACCACCTTTTTGCTTATTGTTTTTTCCTGAGAGTTGTCAAAGAAAGGAATGGAAATGAAAGATGATTTCACAGCAATTGGAAAAGGTCTATTCTTTTTTTTGTAATAAAAAGAGGGTGCAAAGGCCCCATATCGCTAATCTTTTTCTTGCCCTCTCTCAAACATAATTCCTGAGGAAGGACTTGATCTGCCTGGAGCTGAATCATGTCCTGTGGTTTTGCTTTATTTTGGAAGGTGGAAATTTCTGAGCTGTCTGTTTTCTGTTTTGGATGAGGTGAAGCAATAAATTCTGGTTTTGCCACATTTCTTCCCACTGAGATTTTCAAGACTTGCTTCCCTAGCCTAACAGAGACCTGGTCCAAGATAGGTTCCTTTCTGAGACATTTTCAGTGAGAAGCCATCTGGGCTCCTCACTTACTCCTTAAGCAGGAAAAAAAGGCCTATTTTCCAAAACTCTTCCACAGTAAGAGAGACCTGAAGAGAACTAAATACTTCTTGGATGTGATTCATCTGGGCCATTTTCAGCTGCTACATTAGGATGAGGTAAATTGTAACTTAGAGAAATTTCTCTACAAGGGACTATAGACTACTAGCTCAGCTATAAATGTCTGCATTCTGTTTACCTGGCATTGGCCATTGAACATTTACTAGGAATAAACACGAAAGAATAGAGGAGGAGAGAACAGGAGGTAATATTTTCCAAAAATACTTGACAGGGAAAAGACAAATGCCTACAAAGCAAAAGTGGTGTGGGAATTCATAGAAAAGGGAAAATAGGAAAGGGGAGGAAAAAGGAGTGTACAGAGGGCAAAAAAGAAAGGATTTAGCTCTTTCCCTTTGCTGGGGCCAGGATGGAGAAAACAAAGGTGGCTATGTGTTTTCTTGTAACTGCACTAGTTGAAGTCTGGCCAAAAGAGGAAGGGGACCGCTTGTTTTCAACAGGATATAACCCAGTGGTAGGGCTTGGAAAACTGGTGAATGTTGAAATCTTCTTAAGACATAATTTTTCCTCAGCTGAGTGCCGCCTTTGATACTGCCCAAGCATACTCTAATGTAACAAGCACTTATATCGTAGCATCCAGCACGTTATATATTCCTCTTCACTTTGCCCTGCATTTCTCTAGTAAACAGCCTATGTCTCTGTACAGCTGGGGGGAAGAGTATGAGAAAAGATGGCTACTTTGGACACTTGCATTCCAACACAATGAAATAACAGGAGGGAAACTACCTCTCTCCCCCCGCCAAATTCAGCCCCAAGCTGCAGCCTTGCCTACCTATACACAGACTCAGGGTCAGAGTGGGTACATCTGCTCTAGTGATTTGGGATAGTACCGAGAACATTCCTGACACCAGAGACTGATTGTGCTCTTAAATTTAGAAAGTGGTCCCTGGCACAGTTTTGACCTGGGATTACTAACATTCTCTCAAACAATTTTTAGACACTTTCCTTGCTTTCAGGTCCAAGTGCCCTTTAACCATCAATCAGCGGAGAATATTTTCTCTCCCAATTTTTCTGAGATCCGCATATCTAGGCTGTGTCTAGTGTTTCCTTGCAGGTTGCTGTAACAACTGTGCTTTCTTTTCTGTTTCACAGACTTTCAAACCTCCYCAGAATCAGAATAAATTCCTCAGCCTTGGAAGCACCCCTTTGTTTGGACTGTCACACATATTGTTAGTGCGTGGCTATTGATGCAACATCTCAGTGGACAAAAGGACCATCCTGGGTTCTTACACTTGCCTTTAAATGAAAGTTGTCAATTAGGCCCTTCATTTTCAAAGAAGTTTAAGCTGACCAAACAATCTGGCACCTATTCACTCACACAAATGGGAAGAAATCAGAAGAAGTAAATATTGCATATTAAATCTCCTTGTCTATGAAATTCAAACAGTTGCCAAAATCTGCTGGTTGTCTCTACGTCTCAGATACTGTCTAAGCTCTTAATTCCAGAAGCTAAAGTGTGTATTCATGCCACCATTGTCTCAGCTGCAGTTGAACACTGCAATGACTTTTAATCTGCTTGCTTTCTTCCTCTCTTGTTCCTTGACCCTGGACCTGTCAAAATCACTTACTTTATCTAGTACTCCGATTGTATAGTTCACCTCTTCGAATCTCTCCTCTAATTCCTCTTGTTTTATTTATTTCCTATTCTGTAATTTTTTCTCTCACATCTTCAGCCAAATGGACAACTTTGTCTTCTTCTCTTATCATAACCTCTTAAACCTCTTATTGCTCTGTTGGATCCTGCTCCAGGGCCACGGATGGCCAGAGAAGGATTCTGACTGTGTTTAGCTGGGAGCTGGAGTTAGTCCTCTACCCGCCTGCATTACATTTCCTAAATGTTCATCTTTGTGCCTTTTCCTACATTTCCACCAGCACATGGAATACCATTTCTATCCAGGGCAAGACATTTTTAGTGCGTTGGGGCTCCCTAGATTTTATAGACCTGATTCAAATCTCCAGAGCCTGTCTATGACACAAGGGGAAAACTAGGTACACACAAGAAGATTGCTGAAAACTGCCAGACTAACTGGAAAACCAGGTAGGGCGGAGGTGGTCAAGAAAGTAGCCTGGCTTTGGGTCCTATATTTTCTGGTGGTCAAGCCTGGAACCATGTCATAGAATCATAGAATCATTTAGGTTGGAAAAGACCTTTAAGATCATCAAGTCCAACCATAAACCTAACACTGCCAAGTCCCACTAAACCACGTCGTTAAGTGCCACATCTACACACCTTTTAAATACCTCCAGGGATGGTGAATGAAAAGACAGGCAATAAGTCATTTCTCATACGGCTCTCTAGGGAGCTCCTCTAAGATTGTGAAAGGCCATTTTCCAAGTCTGCATCCTGCCTGATTTCCAGCTGAGACTTCAATCCACATCTCCTACAGCTCAGGAAATGTCCTAACTCCCAAGTTATATCTGTTTTTTGGTGCATGGCTCTCTGTCTATCCTGCTGAAGACCTAACACAGCTATACCAGCTAATTAAACTGTATGGAAGGACATAGCAGCCTAGGTAAGCTCTGGTGTTGAAGCAGAGAAACTCATAGAACAGACCAGCAATTTTTTAGCAAAACAGTTTTTGGCATGAAAATGCACTGGTTTGTTAACATGTTTTCTTGGAAAAGTAGGATCTACCTGATGTGGTTAGTGGTTCAGACACTGGTGACCTGCACTGGGGGGGTACCTAATGTATTCCTTTGTGTACCTTTGAATGTCCTAGCCACCTCTCTTTCTCTCCAAGTTTTCTTTAATTCTTCTTTATATTCTTCTTTGGCCTACAAAATATTAGCCAATCCTGTGAGGGGGGTGTATCTCTCACATTTTTTTCTTTTTTGAAAAAAGAAAAAAAAAATCCAATGTGAGAGTAAAGTAGATTAACAACTTTCCTCTCTGGTGTGGAATACAGTGCATGTTTTCAGCCAACCCTATTTGATGGCTGTTCCAATAATCTGTCTCGTGCAGATTTTCTTGTAAAAGTATGTACCTGCACTAGTTCACATTCTAGTTCTTTAAATAGTATAATGACACTCCCTAGTCTGTTATGAAATCCATGAACTTCTCAGTCACATTTGCTATTACCCACGTAGCAAAGATGCGAGGTTCCAATCTACAGCCCTCTTGAGTCCTACTGTGACAATTTCTGAAAGGGCTTCTGGATTTGTGTGTGGTCCTAGGAGGAGCGGCTGAGCTGGTGTGGCTCTCTCTGGAGGCTCCACCTTGCCCAGCAACCTGTCACAAACCAGAGGCAGCCCTAAATGCTGCAGGGGGAAGGTACAAGGAAACCTGTGTCAGGCATGTCTAAATTAATCTGCTCCTGAAGAAAGATTTCCCCCCCTCAATACTACAAAAAAAATAATTGAAGCCTTGAAGCAGGAAGGTAGTTAGTTTTTCTCTGAAATTGCCGCCTTTTAAATGTTTTTGAGCATTTCTAAATCCAAAGAGGTGCCTAACCCTCTGCTGAGTCCTGCTGGATTCACTACGTCATGTGGTCGGGCTTTTCACATGTTAATTGTGTGAAAGTCTGTCTCCTTTTGTATAAGTTTTGAATCTTCCATGCTTAAATTTTGCGAAATGTCTCTTTGTTCTTGCATTATGATAAAAGGGGGGGGGGGGTAAAAGTACCTCATCTATCTTTTCTATCCTGCTCCTTATTTCCTCTACTTTTGATCATTTCCTCTTTTATTCATTTCATCTCATCTCTTAGGTAAACAGTCCAATTCTGTTCCATTTTGTTTCATTTCTGAGGTTTTCCATGTCCCTAATTATTCTCATCACCCATCTCTGAACTCTTTTTCTATCTGCTACATCCTTTTTTGACATTTTAGGTACAAATTGTTGCAGGTGCAATTTAGATCACTTAGATGTCCAAGTCCCTGACTTATGGATGCAATCAGGGACTCAGACATCTAAGTAACTAGATTGCAGACACAAATAATTACGTTGCAAAATGTGCCTGCAAGTTTTGTGCCCATGAGAAATGGTTAAGGCTAGACTAAAGATCAGAGCCTTAATCACAAGCAAAATATCCCCATCACTCTTTAAAAGAGAAAAGGACTCCCTCCATTTGAACAAGGTATTATCACAGAAAAAAAATCTGTTTAAACTCTTCCTATATAGAGCTATATCGTAAGTGTAATAATGAATAGAATAATCAACCAGGAAGACATGGAACAGCACCATAATATCTGAGGACCTTACTGGGAGAGAAGAGCATGGTGTGTACTGAGCTTCCGTGATAACCAGCGTCTGTCATTTGCATGTTTCCATCTTTAAAAATGAGACTTGAGATGGTTTCCTTTGTGGCATTGAAACATTTCTTCCATTTATCTACAGGAAGAAGGTCTAAGAGACTTTGTCCATGTCCATGATCCAACATCCTAGAAAATTCAGTCTAACATTATTGAAAAATATTTTGAACAAGATTTTATCATTCCTTCTCATTATGAATTAAATGTCTTTCTAGAATGAGGATTCAGCAGATTGCAAAGTTGAGGTCATGTTGTTTGATGGTGCTGGTGGAAAAGTTGGAGTGAGAGCTGATTTTTTTTTGAAAGAAACAAAAATATTTGGACTAGAACTTTATTTCCTAGATTTTTCTGTATTGATTGAAACAAGATTTTCATTGTCAGTTGAAAAAATGTAGCTCCTCTTTCAAATGTATGAAGAGAAGTTTTCATGCTTTTCTGCTATTTCTTCTGAAAGGAAAAGAAAAATCTTTTTGTCTTTGAAAACCAAAGATTTCTAATATTCAAAATTAATGAAATATATTCAATATTGGAAAAAATTATGTTCCATTCCTTCTCATTAAGCTTTCTTATTACAGCTACATTGAAAAAGAAAACAAAAGATACTTAATAAATAGGAATATATAAATACTTAAAGTAGGAACTGGGTATATTCTAGAATTAGACATAGTGGTAAGCTTCAATTTTAATCCGTAAACATACATAAATTTCAAAATATTCTGGACCTGTAATGCTACTCTCTCCTATGGACTGTGAGCAGTGGAAGAGAAGAGGAAAGCTGGCAGGGTGAATGTATAATAGTGTCTGGGCAATTTCAGCCAGCTTTTTCCTCCTGTCCTCCCAAATTCTATTTTAATTTCTGGTGCATTTCAGCCCTGTGTCTGCTCCAGTCCCAACTTGTCTGCCTTCTTTGGTCTGCTAGTCAGCATTCCTAACTAATGGCTTTTGGTCATCTTATGAGGCTGAGATTGGTTAGATATTATTGCCAAACCTTAGTATGGACAACACAAAAATAAGTCAATTTCCAGTACGAAATAAACTTCAAATCTCACTGCGCCTGCCTATAGTCCAAGATTATATCCTCAAGAGTATTTGTCACTTAACTAAATGCCATATTATTTACTAATGGGTCCACATTTCAGATAACCTTGAACAATTATTTATTCTCAACTATGTGCTCCTCGTTACTCACATAAGAGGACTTATGCACGGAGGAATCACTTAACTTTAATTAGATGGGCCATATTAAGTCCCTGAAAATAAGCATTCTATCTAGAATTGCTTAAAGATTTAATCCGCTCCCAATCAGAAATCCTCTTTGGATAGGCACCCATCTTCTTCTCACTGAAGACAATGAGAAAACTCCAAGTGATTTTAAAGGGAGCAGGAACAAACTCAGTGCAAAAGTGTTGGATTTTATTAAATTAAAGCAAACGAGCTCACAGAAAGGAAGAAAAACTGCACAGGCATTTTTCAGTGCACTTTCAGAGAATAATATCTCTCTGGAATTAAGCCGAGTTGATTAGTTAGGCTAACTGGTATGACTTTGAACTTGGGCAGAAGGAGAAGCACCTGAGAAGCAGAAGTTGATGCAACAGCCTCCAAGACTTGCGACTGGTGCTTGTTCTTGCTTGATCCAGCATTTCTCCCTAGTCAGAGCTCTGGTGGTTTAAGCTACACTGCATGACTGTCTAGTAGTGGGGCAATGAATATAAAGACACCCCCTTTTCCACAGGTGGAGCAGAGCAGGGAAGAAGCAGCATTAGTGTCACAAGACCAGGACCCAACAACTTGGAAGCAGCAAGCATTAGCTTTAGCAATTGTGTCTAAGTTGAAATGGGTGCAGCTGTGTAGGTGCTTCTCCTCTGCTCTGCTACTGGTCAAATATATCTAGTGTGGCCTCTCTGTGACTTCAGATGCCCTGGGTGATATTACACTAGGACAGCACGCTGCAGGAACCTCTCACAGCCCATGCTGGTCTCAAATGTCAGCTGGGAGGGAGCCCTTTCTCTCACTTTCTTGCTGATTTGCATGGTTGCCTGTGTCCTCCTGGGGACGTAATGTTTGCTGCATGTGCAGTGAACATACTGTGAATAGCTTTGCACAGCTAAGAGGGTCTGCTACTATAAATGCTCTTGTGCCTGCACAGGCTTTCTGTGTGTTCACCTCTTTCTTGTTTGTATTACTATGGCCCTGAGGAGTCCAAACTGTGGTTCAGGATCACAATTGCAGTGCACAAAGATGATCTTTTGTAGCTTACAACCAAAGCAGCAGGCAAGAGTTGTATGAAAAGTCAGTCCTGGTGGCTTTTGGTAGACACTGAAAGGCCTGCTGTTAATGTCTTCAAGAGAGATACTTTCACAGGAAGGCTGCAGCTCTTCTGGGACTGTGGTGTTGAAGGCATTATGGATTGCTGATGGAGAGCTAGAAATTTAGTCCTTGCAAACACAGATTGCCAAGCAGTGTCCACATCATCCTGCCACTGCCACCCTACTCTTCCCCATCCGAGCATCTCCCTCATTGCTGTAGATGGCATATTCCTCCAGCAGGTATCACACCAGCTGTTATGAGCTGCCTTGTCTCCTCTGCCCCCAATCAATTTTTTAAATTCCATTAACATTGAGAGGCTGTAGCTATGGTTCTGATTCACCTGGAGAGGCCATAGGAGTTCAGGAGCTGAAGACATGGGGGATATGCTGCTGGCCAACAGGTTTTTGACTTCGAGTAGAACGAAGTCACCTGTAGTATCTGCCCAACACTTTAATGCTCTAATACAATTGGTTCTTTGATTCTCACCTGCATCAACCTTGGAAACACCTCTCTTGGCAAAAATATAGTTCGTCCTTATGGCGATGGCTGTGAGCACACAGCTCAGCCTCATTTGGGATCTTGTGCCTGACCCTATCTCCTTTCTGCTCAATTTTTAATTTATGTCTCCTCTGCCCTTCATGCGAATAGGTCTATTCTCTTATCAACTGCCTCTTCAAAGAATTAAGCCTGTAGTGACAGTGTGGAGGTTTCCTTCTATGTCTGTCCTGTTCTGTGGACTTCCAGACAATTTGAAAAATCTCCCTCAGTTCTTGCCTCCAGGCTGCAGACCAGCCTGCCTGTATTGCACATGTTTTGTCCTTAGTTCCCTCACAGGCCTTATCAGATCCATCTCGGGAGGTGCAGTCCAATTTGTTTGGCTGTCTTCTCATCTCTGTTGTGCAGACCAGCATCCAGAAGTCACCTGTCTCAGAAAACTTGCAATTGTTCTAGTTTATGCCCCCTCTCATTTGCTGTAGTAAAAATACAGTAGTAAATACTGAATTAATGTTACCCAGTTAACACACATGTTAACTGGATATAAATTTGAAGACTTTTCGCAATGGCTTCTACTGAGCTAGATCAAGAGCCGCATCTGCAGAGAGACATATCTTTTTCTACAAACTCAGCCAGGTGATGTGGTTTCCTTGCTTGCTACATATAGTCATCATTTTGATCAAGACTGGCCATGGCAACTTTTAAGGGTCCAGCACATTTTTTCTGTATTGATTCATGGGAATCACTATGTCACTTTTTCTTTATTTCAGTATTCCTTGTAATTACTTCGAGACATCATGTGAAGAATGTGTGCTAACACTTTCCTGTTGTTAAGCTGTCATTCTAAAACTTTGCTATAGCATTGACCTGACAGGAAAAGGTTGTTAGATTATTGATGTAATGTCCATTGGATGGTCTAATATCAATTCTGATTGGCAGCTTGTTGATCTAACACAGCCTTTTAAAGAAAATACACCTTTTGGTTTAGCTGTGGCTAAGCTTGGCTTAGCTTTTAATAACACGCTTCCTAAGTTTAGAACACTTTTACATGGCACTTCCTAAAGCTAAATTGAAGGGATGTTTGGTAACACTTTTAAATATTACTAATGTATGACAGTGAAACATCTGCAACACATTTCAGTGTCAATAGATAGATATTGATGATTGTTCTAATGAACAATCAAACACCATCTGAATTTTCTGTGAAACTGTAAAAAATAACAAACCACACAATACATCTGAAATTTGCAACACAACTCTGTACATTCTGTTTTGCTTTAATTGATCCTCATGACATTAATTTGCACTTCCCTGTTTGCTACAGTACCATTAGTGTGCTGAAGGTGATGAGATGGGTCAGATTTCTTCATTGCTCTATTCATGTCCCGTGTCTGGAAGAAAGCAGATGTCACCCTCATGTTCAAGAATAGAAAGGAGCAGGATCTGAGGAACTACAGGCTGGTCAGCCTCAGCTTGGTCGCTGGGTAAGTCACGGAGCAAATAATACTGGAAGCCATTTTGAAATATATAAGGGATGAGAAGGTGACTAGAAGTAGTCAACATGGATTTATGAAGAGGAAGTCATGCTTGACCAACCTGATAGCCTTCTGTGATGAAATGACTGGGAGAAGAGTAGCAGTGGATGTTGCTTGTCTTGAGTTTAGCAAGACTTTCAACACTGTGTCCCATAACAAAGACAAATCGATGAAGTATGGACTAGATAAGTGGACAGTGGGATAGACTGATTCTCCTTCCTGATTCCTACTCATGCAGAGACAGCTAGTGTCTTTAAGCCATGGCCTCTGTTGGGTGGAGGGTCATGAGGCGTCTAGCAGTCTGTAAGTCTGAATGGCCCTGGAAGAACATTCACAGGGGTAGAAGCTCCCTCAGATGACACTGAAAGCAGCAGTAAGCCAAGGATACCTGGATAAGAAGCTTGTGTTGTTTGCTATTTTGGAAGCACAATGCTCCTTAGACATCCTTAGTTCAGGGCACCTGTTTGTCCAGAGTCCCATGTATCCTCTGTGATCACATCTGTTTTCACTTTCAAATGAGGTCATGCATGATAGATATTTCACTTGAACATGGATTTCTGTCTTTTGTGTGCTATTGGCAAGCATTAAGGATTAAATAGTTTTAATGTTAAACAGCAGAAGAATTAATCTCAGTTATTTTCTTGTATCATTATCCAAGCTCAAAACCTGGACCAGAAAATTT
Organism: Phoebastria nigripes; assembly: GCA_035582835.1. Classification (NCBI taxonomy): domain Eukaryota; kingdom Metazoa; phylum Chordata; class Aves; order Procellariiformes; family Diomedeidae; genus Phoebastria; species Phoebastria nigripes. The sequence goes on along the minus strand of JAYKAV010002053.1, from coordinate 194,034 downwards.
TGCCATTTACCACCACAAATACAGTTTTCTTTTTCACGACAAGTTATTTTAATACCACTTTTAAGACACAGCCAATAGACTCACCCAAGAAAAGCATGATGTGAGATTTGGCTTCTTGTTCTCTAGAGACACCCTATTCCTTCATTCCAGCTATCTGTGACCTAGCACATGCTTTTCTACATACACAGCCTAGAAACAAAAGTCTAGAATAGGTCAGAATAATTGTGTCCTAGAAATGTGCATTTTTGCCTTTGAACATAAAATATGTAAGAATGGAAATCTACATTGTAGGCTTCTAAAATTCATTGAAGTCATTTCCCTCCTACCTCATTTTCCCTTTAATGGCTATTCCTCCCTGAGGAAGAAACCTCTTTCTATGCTTTCTATTCTTCCAAATGGCTTGAAAAACCTGACTGTACTTTCCCTTGCATTTCAAACATAGTCAATATTTGCAACAACCTTCTGAAAAACAGGTGGGATTATGATGGACATGCGGCTAAGGTGTGGGCAGAGCGATGTGGAAAGCAGGGTTAGAATTATTTCTCCAATATACAAGTGTAATTTCACATGCAACCACTTATTTAACAAATCTCAAAAGAATTTAGATTATATTAATTATTTTTATGTCTCAACTGTACCATTTGCTTAATTGTTTTTAATACAATTTCGTTGTGTTCCCTATCCAAAAAGCTTCTGATAATTTCTTTGGCTTTTTTTTTTTTTTTCGGTTTTGTTTTTTGTTTGCGTATTACAGAGGCAAGATGCCTAACAGCTTGAGGCCTTTACAAAGCACAGGACCTCTTGAGTCCTCATTTCCTCATCTCCTCTCTTTGAAGTGGGAACATTTTTGTTCTTAGTCCCCCTCTTTTTTCTCCCGCTTCTCCCTGCTGTTTAATATTTACAAGCTTTTCAAGGTCTGCTTTTCTTCTCACTGCTCACACTGCTCACCCTGTCTTGCTTACTACTACATGGTGTCAATTGCTAACCTGGCACCTCACCAGACTCTTTGGTTCTTGCCCACCCTTTTGCTGTGCAAGGACAAGGTCATATGCAAAGCTTTCCTACTTCTTGCTCTGCATAGATTTCATGGCCATTCAGATGGCAATGAAAACTTCATAAAAATCTATCGGGTCATGAAGACTTCATAACCATGCATTGCTGCTCTCAGAAATAATGGTATTTGGCAAATGTCTTTAAAAGACCAATGAACTAAATTCTACTTTTTTTTTAAGCTTCAGAGGTAATTTGAACTTTTGTAATCACCCTTCCTCAGAAGGTTGGAAGAAATGCCTTCAACATTTATATCGTCTCAGTCTGTCTTGTATTCAGTAAGTTTTCTAATGAAAATTTATGAAGGGCTTTTCACAGAGCCCTTAACAGCAGAAAGCTGCGATTCACAGTAATACCAGAAAATCTGGGACCTGGATTTTCATGAGTTCCAGTGTAAGCACATGGGAGACTGCTGTGGTTGCTCCTTTTTTATGAGTACTGGCTAAGCTTTGAAAACCTGGTGCTATCCAGCCAAGGTGGAAGCCTTAGTGCTTGATTTCTCTCCCCTCAGTTAGGTGCCAATTTGCTTTAGACTCCCTGTGTATCCAGTAACAAGAGGGAGGCAACATGAAGGGTGGCGAACCCCACTATCATCTAAAGCACCCTTTGTAGGACCTTCTTTTCTTCATTGATGGTATGGAGACAATAGTGTCCCTGTGCCTAACCTGGACAGCTTGGTAAGGTGGGATGAATTTTTGACTTCCAAAATAATTTGGTATTTTTGTGCCTGGCTATGTAAGGAAGGAGGCAATGAGAAGGTTACCTCACCCAGGTGCTTTACTCGGCCCAAGGGGGCTGTGTTGCATGCAGGACATGTTTGGACACTCCTGTAACCATTCCAGCCCTCCAGCTCTGACCCCCTTGTGCTTAGACCTCCTTCATCATAATGTGGCTTGCTGCTGCACTTGAGGCTGGCTGTAATTTTACAGAACGGCAGATTGCTAGGATTGTTGCTTCCTCCTCTCTTCCTGCTGCTGGCAGGTCTCTTCTGCAGTGGTTTGGTTTCCTCAGTTTTAGGAGGCTCCAGGCTGGCTAAGAGGCAGGTTCTGCATTCCTCTCCCTTTTATAGGGACTCTCTTCAATAATAACCCTGGTCTGGCTGAGCCTTTTAGGGTTTTTTGGTGGAGAAACATTTAAACGGTGGATCCTGTGATTTGGTTTAGGCATAAAAGAGGCCCTGATCTGATTGAAGCTGTTGTAGGTGTGCAGTTTCTTCTTTTGTTGCTATGAAAAAGCAAGTTAGTGATGGAATATGGGTGCCTTCAGGTGTGGGAATTATAGAATTTCATATTAGACCAAGCACCGAAATTCAGCCTCAGCTATGTGTCAGTCCTGTTTTGGCTTTAGTCCTCTAGGTCTTTACTGCATCGGGCCCTTATTAATGAATGCATTTTTTTTTTAAAACCAATTCAGTTCTTTTTTTTTGTGTTGGAAAAGGTAGGGTTTATGGTTTTTCCTGTGAGTCATGCAGAGGTCTTGGCATTTTAAGCACCACAAGGTTGAATTAGTACTACAAAGGAAAGGTTTTGTGTCTGATTTACTTATGATGAAATCGTTTCTGCTGCACAGAACCTATTTTGCCTGAAACATTTTTGTTTAAATAGAGTAATATTTTAATCTTGTGCTTTGGGTCCTTTTAAACCTGATTCTATTTTGTGCTCCTATTATCCCAATAACAGTTCAATTAGAAGTGGTTAAAAATCAAGATATTTATTTTAATTGCATGCTTATCTTTTGAGGGTATATTGCAGTAAATAAGGAACATTTGAACAAAAAACCCCTAACATTGCAACATGTCTTGTCACATTATACTTATCCTACACCTGATTTCAAATGTAAATTGCACAGCATTTAGCTCTAATGAAAATACTCTAGTGAAGGAAATTGTTAAGATTTTCTGGTGCTCCCCTAGGGGTAATATTAAAACCTCCATTACTAACATCTCACTCTGAGAAGACAAAATGTGCACTGAGAATACAAAAGCTCTGTTGGCATCTAAATGTGTGCCAATTAATTCGCAGTTACAGACCTGCAGATCTGTATGGAGATGTAAAAATAGGACCTGGGAAAGCTATTTAGATCCCTGTATAACAGGGCTCCTTGACCCTGGCTTTCTAGTGTTAGTTTAATCATGGCATTCTGCTTTCTATTTATTTATATAGTTGCCTCAATGAACAAATTAATAATTATACAGCACATTGACAAACATGCCGAGTAATATTTGCCAGATTTTAAATTAATTTAATTCAAGGGCCACTTCATTTACAGGATTCATAGGCACATCAAGGAGTAGCTTTTGCTTCATTGCTATTCAGATTACACCAAGATTTTTCATCATTTTTCTCTCTCCTTTTTATCTCTCTCCCCTCCCTTCACTGAGGAAGACAATTTAACTTGCTTTTCCAAACAGGTAGTTACTTTCAGGCAGGTGGAAGACAGGTAAATGATAGACAAACAGAAATGTAGATAAATGCATGGGTGACATAGATTTAGAGAGATAATAATTTTTATTATGAAAAAAAGGAAAACAATTAGGTAGCGCTAACACCTCATCTTTATTTTCCCATTACTTCCAATTTTCAGTCTATTTCCTTTTGTTTTTCACCTACAATTTCCTTTGAAAATTATTTTAATTTCAAGTCTGTCTTGTGATTCTGTGGAGGAATGTTTCCATGTTGAACATCAACTCAGTCACACAGAAGTGCCAAGTGCCATGCTTTGTATTGTTTGTCAACAGAAACTTGATATTAGGGCCAGCAACTGGCTTGAACCGTAATATTTGAATTGAGAAATGTGTGTCCTATGTCAGGCAAGTCAAACTCTTTTTAATGAAGACTGTGTCCTTTGAGCAGGGGGAAGGAGGTGGTCATCAATCTTTAAAAAACCTCCCCCCCCTTTCTCCAACATTGCCAAGTAAAAGGAAATTCACAGAACAGTGCTGCTTTTATTTACTAGTCTTCTCTTTCTGTTTCCCATTTCATTATTCTTTTGGAGGAAACTGGACAAATTGGTATGTGAAAAAGATTTTTTTTCTTAAGAGGCGGCAGATTGCTATATTGGCCAGTACACAGCAGGGTCCTCTGCTGGAATATAGAGAATCTGAGAGATATTTAATAATTCCTCCCTATTGTTTAGAAGAACTGCAATGTTGGGGAGATTAGTACCCCCCCATTACACTTCTTTTACCTCACACGATCTATGTTTCCACCTATTTAATTACAACACCACCCCCCCGAGATGCTGGCAGTTACAGATGCATGTTCGGTTGTAGAACGAGACCCTTGAAAGCCCCTTTCATTCCCTTTCTGATATCACCTTATTTGTACCCAAAAAATCCCTTCCTTGGCAAAGGAGATTGCCAGTACCAGGAGCCACTCCACTCAGCCAGTAGAGCAGCATGGCAGAGCCTGAGCTACCATGTCCTCCCACTGCGTCCCTCTGTCCCTCTGCTCCCTGCAGCAGCAGTGCTTCCTCAGAAATACTGCACCTAGGATGGGTACCCAGACCTTCCTTTCTGGGCTGAGCACCCACTTCACCTGGGTTAATTGCAAGGTGAAAATGAAATAGTTCTGTGGGTCCACAGATGCTCAGCACTTTGTTAAACAGAGATAACTTGATCAGCTGTGTTTGCTTTCCTACCCTTTGGTAACTAAATCTAGCCACAGTCATAGCAGAGCTTTTAGGGACCAGATCCTCAAAGGCATGGAGTCCAACTAAAACCAATGGGAACTGGGTCCTAAAAGCTTTGGAGGAGGGGTGCTGTGTAATTATATTTAACTTCAAATATGTAGCTAGATAGTGAAACTGAGGCCTATGGATGGGGTTCATCTCACCCAGCTTCCAGGGGAGACTCAACACATGCATGTGGGTGTCTATAAGTGAGTGAGGTGCCTTGGTTTCCACAATGGATGCTGGAGGTCTAGGACCTAATTCAGTTGCCTAAACATATGTCCTGAGAACTGTTCCAGGCTCTCTAGGTTGTTGAAGACCTCTGCATGAGGCTGACACATATGACAGAGGCCCTAGAGAGACATATTTCCTTCAGCAGCTGGAGGCCAGGCAGCATATGCTAAGGTACCCCTATTACCTGCTTTGGATGAACTGCGTCTAGGCTCCACAGACTACATCTGCATGGACTGTACTGGGAGCTCGGACACCTCACCCACCTATAGAGTCCTACATGTTAGCGCCTAAAACAAGATTTCCTTGCTGGTGATGAAGCCCACCCTAAATATCTACTGGTAGGCAGAGGTAGCAAGATGAAACTCATTTAGGGACACTAACAAACACTAACAAAGAAAACAACATTTAAATGAAGAGAAGTGAATCGGCTCTTCTGCCCCAGCTCCACTCAAAGCTAAATTCAGAGATGAAAGTTCTGTAGGCGGTACATGGATCTGTCTGGAGATCTGGAATGTCTCAGAAACCATTTCAGGAGATATCAGAGGGACTGGGAGTGAGTTGTATGGGAACATTTGAAGCAAATGCTTATTTCTAATTTGTGTGAAGCCACTTAAAAGGTGGAATAACAGCAGTTGGCAACATGCAAGGTAGGTATTATGGAGATAAATGAGGGCTGTGAAGAAAATTGAGAAGTAATTTTTATACCTTTAACATATATTGCATTTAGGAAACTTGTGAGTTATCAATGGATTGTAAGGTTCTTCTCAGAAACAAATAGGAAGTAGCTGTGCTTCGTGTAAGACATTAGCAGCCTCTCACTCTTACGTCTGAACAACTTTTCATAGGTAAAATCACTTTAGCTGGCACGATTATCACTGTTCACTGCTGTATTCAGAATGCTGCTGAATGTGATAATGAGTGATGTCTTTTTTCCATCACTTCAATACAGGTATGCAATTTATTCCGCCAGTAAACACTATTATAATGTAAAATTTATAATACAATATCTTTCAGTGCCAGTCAGAGTGATGGTTTGAAGGAACTCGAATGTCTCTGTTATGTATCAGAGCAAACAAACCCTACATTAACAACAAAGTTGCTTACTTGGCAAAATGGTGCAGCTGCCTTGCTTTGCTTGCTGGTATGCATATATTAACAGCAACACTGCTTACTGTGTTGTCATGGCCCCAAATTCCCTCAGTCTTTCTATACAACCCTCACAGTATTATAGGTACCAAAGGAAATGGGCATCATGGATGCCATGTCATGTATTAAGCATTCGGAGCATTAGGTTTAGCTTATAATAACCCCACAGCTCAAACCCAAGGTCAGCACAGCTAATGATCCTTGATGTCGTTAGCCAGATAAACTCTCACATTACTCCTGCACATTTAAGTTGACAATACAAATAAATACTTTCTGCTGTGTGTATGTGTGGGGGTAGTGTTCTTTCTTTCAAGAGCTTTTAGATGATATTCCAAATAATTTCTAATAATTTAAAAGCCTTTTAAAGAACAGGCTCTTCTTCCAATAATTGACAGGCAAGACAATACCAGAGGGGGAGGCGAGGTGGAGAGGGGCGGAGGTGTAGATTGCTCTATACAAAAGCCTCTAAATTATGTTGTCAAAATTATAGCAACATTTTTTTTTTTGCTCAAAAGCCTTGAAAGATCACAATCCTCCAGTCCCAGACTCCTGGCTTTTGTTTGTTTTGTGCAACCAACCTAAAACTTCATGTCATGATATCCCTTGTAATTGGCGGCACTTGTTGAATTCAAAATCAGCCTAGGACCAGGAACCCAAACATGGGACTGAAAACATTGTCTCCATTTTTACACAGAACTACAAGAATAAAAAATTTTGGCTGCTGCTGCTGGTACCTGTGATGTGTAGGTTGGATCTGTGCTTTTGTCTTGTTTATTTCCGTTCTTTGCCAGATTTTCTCATGAAAAGTAAGCTGTCTGGAGATTGCACTGTACGCTGATGTGATTAGACACTTTTGACAGTGGGGAAGCCACTGACCATGGGCTCTTCAGTTGGGAATGGTCTCCATTGAGACAAACATTCAGTAACTTGCCAAATATACTGTAAAACTACTTTGCCAGATTACTCTCTTACATCTATGATGAAGCTGCTTCCAAAGCAGGAGTCTCAATGACTCTACATTTCAATTCAGACTTCTTCTTGATTATTGGCTTCCCAGTATCTCTTCCAGGCTAGAAAATTTCCTGAGAAACTTTTTCTTTCTTTCTGTCTTTCTGTCTTTCTGTCTTTCTTTCTGTCTTTCTGTCTGTCTGTCTGTCTTTCTCTGTTAACATTTAATGACCTGATGTCTTGTTAGATGGTTTTGGTCTTGGAGAACAGAAAATCTATGTCAAAGGTCCATTCAGGAGCAAAATCATACCGTCCCTCAGGCATTAATTGTTGCAGTAAACCTGTGAAAAGAATGATGTGGTAGCTGTACCTGTGGTCATTTCACATTAAAATAATTTGCCCTAGAAGTAAGAAGCTGGAAAATTTAATTAATTTGCTGCTTGAAACATTTTCATGTATTTCTTTTTTCAGGATATTTATTCTCCACAGCATGCCAAGCTGCAATTCATTTCTTGCTGTAGTCATCATGTCCTATAAAGTCTATATAGCTCAAGCATTTCAGAACTGAAGTTGCATTTTGAACATGACATGAAATATAACCAGAGTTTCTGCTTGCTGTCCCATGTGCTGCATCATTTATTATCACTCTCCCTTCGTAAAATGGCTGTTAGACAATAAAGCTTCTACAAAATCTGTCTGTCTGCCCAGCCATCTGTCCATCTTCCACATCCCAAACACAGAGCAAAGCTCAGTAGCTTGTGCACTTTTCAGCTTTGGTTCATACAGAGTGTCTTATTAAAGTGGGAGAACAAGCAGCCCTTCAAAAAAGGGCTGAGAAAACAAGCAAATCCCTTCCACAAACAAAAGGGAGAGAGTGAGATGCTGTTTCAGCTTTCAGCGTTCAACTCCGCAACAGGCACTGCATCCTGTAGTGCTTTGTGGCACCTGTCTGCTGGAAAGGCTGATTAAAAAGGAAGGGTAAATGCATGCTGTTGTCATCTGGTTTCATTTCAATAAAATGACAATATTTTTATTATTTTTAAGAAACCTTTCTAAGAGTAAACTGTGTGCTTTTAAAAAACATACTATTCATGATCTGCATGACTTGAAAGTCTTGATATTGTTGACAGGTAGATTAATAGACTGCAGTCATCCTAGCYGCAAGATGAGGAAGAATTTGGTCTGGAAACCTGCTGAAGAAAGGGACTGTTTGGCACTCTTTGGAGCAATATGAACACCTCTCCCTCCTATCTGTGTTTGGGCTAAGCAAGCTAAATGCTGGAACGCAGTCCAGCAAGTGTGTCCAGGCAGGTGGCAGGTACAGGCTGTATTCCTACCATGATGGTCATGCTCTCGGTCTGACCCCAGCTGCTGAGATAGAATTTGGCTTGGTACTGCCAGGTGTTTGGGATCTTGGGTGAATCATGTCCCCTTGTTATGCCTCAGCTTCTCCATTGATGAACTGGAGACGATGATGGCGAATATATAATTTGTAAAGTACTCTGAGATCTTTAGAAACAAGATCTGATTTCCTTTTGTGCTTCTAAATCAAGCACAGAAATTGTATTACAAATTTAAAAGGAGATTCATTTGAGAACTGAAATTGGAAGCAGAGACTCCATCTTCCCGCAAGTCAAAATCAGAAACCAGACTCTGCTCTTTATCCTTTCTCTAGGTTTTATTACCAACTAGTGGCAATAAAAAAACTTCACTTTAGTCCAGTGGGATTTATGTCAGTATCCAAGTCAGCAGACCACCATGTTAGTGAAGTTCTGCCACTGACAGAGAAAGGGTCAGAGTACACGGTGTCTGTGTTGGTAACAACCACCTGAAGTGTTAACATGCTGTGGCTGCCTTTGATTGCAGTGGCTGTTCTTACTCTTTCTGCACCCAGCCTATTCCTCAAGTGTCCTCCAGCCTTCTCCACTAGTAACCAGGTCCATGCTGGAGAGTCAGACACACTGATGTAACAGAATGATATTATTAATTATATTGCTAAAGAATATTTGAATTATCATAGTTTATCTCCTCTCTTATTTTGTATGTATGTACATTGTACTTTGCAAATGTATGCATTTTGCATAAGAAAGGTTTTTATCGTTTCATGGGAATTGAGGGAAAAAGAAGGAAGAATTAGAATTGCTGGGATATTTTGCATGAAAATAAYATTACACAAATGCTAAGACGTGTGGTCTCTAGGGTGAAAAGCCACCTGGGAGATATCACTGTCCTTTGGCAAGGTTACAGTTAGGAGAAAGTAGCACCCAAAAACTAGGAGTGAATTAGCTTGGAAACAGAAATTAGAGAATGTATTTCTCCCCACCCTGACACACCTGTGTGCGCACACACACATACACACACACGTGTACATGCACCTTTTCTGGGACTACAAAGAATGCTCTTTATCTACACTTTTTGAGCATTGTGTCTCAGGTTGCTTCCATACTGACCCAGAACTTGTAAGAGCATACTCTGTGCACAGAGGTGCTGTGTATAGTCCCTTATCTGTAATGGTAAATAAATCCTGTCCTTTTGGTCAAAGATGTGGATGCTTTTCAAGCTTCTTTTAACAATGATCCTAATTACCTAAAGGTAACTTTCAGCAATGATCCTAATCTAATGGTCATGTGCTAATTTTTGACTGGTCTGCTGCTGTCAAATCCAGCAGTCTTTTAAGGGCAGGCAATAAGCTGTGTTTCATCTTTGTTACTGTCCCATCTACCCGCTCTATTTTATGCCCCTGATGAAAGGGGTACTGCAAAGATTAACGGGATTTAAGTATGTGTATTGTTTGAATATACATTTAAATGTACACAGTGTTTCAAAGCTAAATGATGCCATGACAGGTGAAACCAGTGCCTGGCACGTAACTGAGAAACCAGTCTTGAATGGTATTGAATTTCTGGCCAATTCTGAGAGTTCCTTTTTCAGGTGTGGCAGAGCTGATGTTGATGTTCCTGACACATTGGATGTCATCTGTTTTCCTCTTAGTCTTGCCCCTAATCTAGCACTGCCTGGAGGCTGTCACCAGTGTAAACTAGAGCAACCTGTTTTGTTTTTTTTTTTTTTCTCAGGTTTCTCCATCTCATGCTCCCTGTAAGCCAAAGCAGTCCTTAGTTACCACTTTGGAACAGAATTAAAATCACATTGTGACTGATCCAAGAATCAGACCTGGAACTTTTAAGCCTGTTTTTGTCTACTCAAGTGCCAAGATAACAAAACATGGTATTTCTAAAATACTTAAAAAAATATTTTCATATGTTTGTGTATCTCAAGAATCACTGTGTTACCCGTAAAAAAGAGTTCACCATCAATCTGTGAAGAATGGTAACTTTCAATCCATCGAGTGGTTCACCCCTCCCAACAAAGTGTCATGAGTACCTGCAAATAAGGGATTATGATCAAGAAAGCATTTATTTTGTAATGAGAGTGCTTCTAACATGATGCTATAATCATACGTGCAGGGTTACCAAATAATTTGCCTTTGCAGTAATTCTTATGACAGTAAGTACCAAAGGAGTAATAATTTGTGTCTGCTACGCATTGTAAGCTGTTGTCAAACAGATAACCTGTCTACRTGTTCTGAACCAGCACCTCCTGCTGTTCAACTCTATGGACAATGGGGTTTTAATCACTGAGGCACTTACAGTAGAATATGGGTTCAGACTGTGCATGGAGGTGCTCTAGTACTGGTAGAAAGGCAGTAACTACTCTGAATAGCACTTACACTGTATTAGCTACTGGATGCAAGTGGTTTCTTTTTTCTTTTTCTTTTGCAAGAACATCACTTTTCTGTGCCATAAATCCTGTTCATGATTTATACTTTGGTGCTTCATTCCATTTTTTTGTTTTCAATGTATTTCTTAAATAAACCAATTGTAAGTTATTTTCTTGTCACTGGAGATGGAGAAATGTGAGTTAACTCTCACCCATTAGCTCTGAAATAAATAAGGTCTTCCATCAGAAATAATAAAGTGAGTCAAACTCAATGCCACATTAAATCACTTGAAAGCTCTCGAAACGATTAACCAGCACGGTGAGCTGTTTCTTTAGTAAGAATCACCCACTGGTCAAGAAGAGAAGAGGACTTCTACATTTCTATTCTTTAGATTAGGAATTTACAAAYGAGATAAATCCAAAGAAATACTACATACTAGAACAAAATTATAAACACCTTGAGGCTCCACTGTAAGAAGTTACTGTTTGTTGCCCAATAAAAAGCTTTTGTTACAACTCTATTTGTGCCATTTTCCAAGTAGGAGGTAAACAGAGGATTCCAATAGTTAATAACTCCTCTTGCCTGGATTGTGCCCCCTTCACCCATTGCCTGGCTGGCAGCTCTTTTGACCTCCTAGCAAGAACTGGAGCACAAGCTTCGCTTGGTGCAATGGAGCTTGTAAGTAGATGCTTACAGCTTTCTGGAGCCAGATGTCTTTCCAACGGTATCAGTAAAGCAAGTCTCACATGAAAAAGCCATGGAAAGCTGGGCTGGAGCAATCATATCTGCCAGTCCCTCCTTCAGCTTCATTGATAGTGGAGAGAATTCAGCCTTGGATTAGAGGTTCAGCTCTTCAGTTCCCCTGAACCAGGGGGAGAGATTTACTGTACGTTAACACCAGTGATGACTGACAAGGCAAAGTGTACCTTGAGAAAGCGTGCCTGGTGGTTCAGGGGCTGACAGTCGTGCAGCCCAGCTCCCAGAAAGGCCAGTTCACTTCCTTAACTGTTGCATGTATCACATACCTAGATTTGGATTTCGTATAGAGGGTAATTGGCTCTTCACACCTGTATTTGGCTTTCATTGTTAATATGATGGTGTTTTTTTATACATGGGATTGATACCCACTCACTCAAGACATGGCTGCACTCCTTGTGTCTGTGAAATGCCTGCTAAAATCTTCATTTGGCCAAGAGCTTCACAAGATGCACAAGGCATCTTTTCAGTTGAAGGGTCTCCAGGAGTGGCTAAGAGATGGAAGATGTGGATACATCCCTCTCTGCTCCCCTGCTTCCCCCACACGGTGGGTTGGCTTGGGACTGCCAGGAGCCTTGGCACCAGCACAACCTTGTGGCAGGACTCTGGCATGGGAGCTGCACTGGAACTGCTCATGAAGCCCATTTTGTTCAAGAGCCAACATTTAGCCTCTTTTAACCTATATCTGCAAATCCAGTATGGTTCATTAATCCTTCTTGTTGTCACAGAGTCACGGTAGGCTGATATCCATACCACTGTGGTCAACAGAACACATGGACATCGAAGCTGTATATTGATTTCTTTAAGCATTTTCAAAATTTTCAGAAGTCAATGCTTTTAATTCACTTAGATACTTTTAAAAACATTACCCTTTGGAACTAACTTGTGGGTGTCTGTTGCACCTGGATAAATATCATTCTTCAAAGACATTACTGAGTGAATATTGCTATAATTCATTTAATTTATCAGGCAATTTTTACTTTGCAGTTTTCAGCATGCTCTGTGGTTGGTAAAATGAGGTTTAATGGATAAATTAACTGCTGGATGATAACAATATTCATTAAGGGTCAGATTCTTTGGCCATTGTTCATATCAATTAGGACCTCCACTATGTGAGCCGCCAAATTCCCCAGGTTTAGCTGTGCATTGGAGTCTCATCCAGTCTAGTGGCATCTAGTCTGGGGCCCATGAACTTTCCTAGTGCTCACTTCTTATGTCTGGCCGTGTTTGCTGGGCGTGTCCTGACTACATTTTGCAATGAGGGATGGCCTCTTCCATCCCCTGATATTTCAAGATAAGAGAAATTGAACAGTATGTAAGCCATGGGGACTAATGTTTCCAGAACAACTTTCTGACATAGCCAGTATTTTACATTTTGGAGGTGAAGGACTGCCAAAGATTGAACATTATGAATCAAATTTTCACCTCTCATTGAAAAAAATTTCAGAAGGGGAATATGTTAATTTCCCCCCTTTTTTTTCTGTGATGCAGAATTTCAGAGTTTCATTAAATTAATTCAAGAATTATTTAAAAATATTATCCTAAATAGCAATCAACTTCTGAGTTCTTTTTTTAAAAACATTTTAGAAGCTAAATTTCTTGATTCTAAGTAAAGATTTCACGTTTATATCTGTGTTTTCTTTATGACAGTTTTATAAAGGATTTTGTTTTTACACATTAATTGTTTGTTTTTTCGAGTAGTTTTTATGATACAGTTTCATCTCAGAAGATCAACATTATAATTATCACCTAAAGTTTAGCCTCAGCAATGGTACCAATATAGAACATTGCATTCGGAATGCTCACTTTAAATTTTAACCATTTTGACAGCTGTGCTGCTTAGCATTATCTGAGGAAAGCAAACGTATAGGGTATTCAAGTGTGAGTGTTGATGTTTTTCAGCCCAGTCACTTAGAAACTAAGTTTTTTCTCAAGCGTGAGCTGAAGTGGTTTGCTGTATATTCTGTATTCTGTATCCCTTTGCTCAGTTATATAGCACAGGCTGGTTTCCTATCAAGGTACCATATAAAGGGGTACTTCCTACTGCTCTCAGTACTATGGCAATTCAGGATTCACTTTGTGTCATGGCAGTGAAACCTCTGTAGCACCTATGACATCTGAAGAGAGAAAATGAAAGGAAATAGCAATGATCTTGTTATTTTGCTAGCTGTGACCAAGCTGATGATGCTTCTGAATACGCAGGGGTGCATTGTGCCTTCCTGGTTAAAAAAAAAAAATCACCTCAAAGGTGCGTAGCATAAACACTGAGAGATTTCTGACTCTCTAGGTGAAGCTGCTGGTATACCAAAGCAGGTAATTTTATTAACTGTGTTGTTATCTTTGACAGGTGCCTCCTAAATATGGGCTGATCAAATCTAGTCYGGCTTACTGGCTAGGAATCGTTTTGCCTCCAAAGAAATTTACAGGACAGAAGCCAATACTTTGAGAGATTTCTCTGCCCAGTTTGCTCCTTTGAGGCTACTCAGGTGGCTGAGAGAAAAAGTATGTGCCCTCTAGGACTGGCAGGCAGCTGAGAAAGGGTCTTTCTTTTCCAAGTGGGCCTCTCAAGAAGCAACCCGTAATCTTGGCTTTAGGAAGCAGTGAGTATATGCTGCCAGGTTTGTTTTAGTGGCACATGGCTGTTTTTTAAGGTTGCTGCTTGCTGGGACCCTTGGAGGCTTTTAAACAGACTCATATTTAGCTACCACAGTGTGTCTCCGTCTCTGGAGGCTCATCTTTGACTGTCTGTTTTTGGGGGATGAAAACTGCTTTCAGTTCCTTATTTCATTGTCTGCTAAAATCAGGGGAATTGGTAGTGTGCTATAAAATTGGAAATCTGGTCTTTATCTTCCATCTCCAAAGAGGGAGATTTCTGTTTTCTTTCGCCAGGGAAGGCAATGTTTGCAGCTGACTAGTGGGAAAGGCCAGTTCTACTCAAAGATGTTGTGAGGCACTAATGTATGGAGCGACCAGTTTATGGCACAGGGTGAAGGATGGAAAACAAGACAATTGTGCCAAGAGAAATTGTTTCAATCGCTCCATGTGCCCTAAGGTGTTCTGCATAAGCTTAAAGATGAGAGGGGGAGAGAGGGTTTCTGCTTTCTTAAATGCATTGTAAATGCAGCAGGGAGAGTGATTTATGGACCTAGTGCTTAGGCTCTGTAACACCTAATGCCAAATATTGAAGTCACCCATGTTTCAAACATTCATACTGCTTCATACATGCTTCATACAAGCCTTCATACATGAAGGGCAGGGGATAACAACACTTGCTAAACTTTAGGGACATGTAGCAATAAAGCCTCAATTTTCCTTGTTTCTGGAACAATTGATCCAGCCTTGTGCATCCATCCTGGTCAATGGAAAGACTTGATTTTCAGAGGTTGAATTATCCTTTGTACTATGCACCACTATTATTTTCCACTGGAGTTTTTCCACTGTAGAAAATTCAGTGTATTTGCCTCTTTGTATCACTACAGTTGGTGAAATATGTGCCCAAATTGGTGAGCTCTGAGCCTGATTTTCTGCTCTGTTATAGTGCTTTTCATGCCTTTTGCCTCTACTGACTTCAGGAGTGCACAGATTCATAGGCTTTACTTAAATGGACAAATTCTGCTTTTGAACATATGCTTGTGTTTTGATAAAGGCCGTGGTATTACTTTGGATGAAGAGGAGTGTTAACTGAGAACAAGACGTGGTCCAGGAAGCTGTATCTCTGACATTACAGTGTGAAGAAAACAGTCATAACTACTTAGTTTTTTGGCTGTTGATATCAAATCAGTGCTCCTTGGTCTATTGCACCACTGTTCATCTCCAGGTGCAGGCCTGAGGTGAGATCAATCAGGAGGGCTGGTGAGCACCCTTGCTGGAGCTGACAGTTGTCTGAAGAAATGTTTATGGGAAACAAATGAAGACCTTAACTTGCTCTTTATAAAACACAGCTTGGCTGATTCATAATTGTATGCCAGGAAATCCGTTTGCGCAAATCTTAAAGGAAATAGTTATATTTTAATTTGTTACTTTTAGTATAGTTACCTTCTAAAGGCAACAAAACTTTGTTTAAATGTAGTACCTGGATGACGAAAAAAACCAAATTAATGTCTTACAGCAGTGCCTGTCTGTCTAATGGAAACCTCCAGAACGAATGGGCTTCTGTTTCTTGCTGCAAGCTGTTGTTATCATGTAGAGGAGCTATTGCTCTATCAGAAATCATGCCTAAGCCTATTATTGCAAGGAGACAATTTTGTTATAAAGAAGTGATTTGTTATTTTAAAGCCTTGGCAAACAAACACATAAAAAAAGGGTTCATTTGGAGACATGGCAATAATTTTGGGTAGGAAGCTATGATGCTAGTTTACTTCATTTTGTTTTAGAGAAGGGAACAGAATTTGGCGTGAGCAACAAATCTATACAAAGTCATTTGTCAAGCTCAGCTAGCATCAGTGTGATGTCCTTGAAGGTAGACTGCTTCACCTCTTACATACTCTGATCTGGAGGGAGAGGCTGCTGTTTTAAATCTAAAACATCGAGAAAGGCAATGTGCAAACAGCTGGCACTAGCTTTTAGTGAAAATTCAGGAATGTGCTAAGACAGGAAGAGAGCATATACAAATTACTTTGACTTTATCACACAAAGGTAGGTTTCCCTGTTGTTGTGGTTTAACCTGGCAGGCAGCCAAACACCACAGAGCCCCTCGCTCACTCCCCTCCCAACAGTGGGATGGGCGAGAGAATCAGAAAAAAAAAAGTAAAATTCATATATTGAGGTAAAGGCAGTTTAATAGAACAGAAAAGGAAGGTATAATAATAATAATAATAATAATAATAATGGTAGAGTATACAAAATGAGTGAGGCACAATGCAATTGCTCACCACCCGCCAACTGATACCCAAGCAGCGATCGCTACTTCCTGGACCACACCTCCTATTTATATACTGAGCATGACGTCATATGGTATGGAGTACCCCGTTGGCCAGTTGGGTTAGCTGCCCTGGATATACTCTCTCCCAGCTTCTTGTGCACCTGGCAGAGCATGGGAAGCTGAAAAGCCCATGACTAGTAGACTACTTAGCAACAACTAAAACCATCAGTGTGTTATCAACATTCTTCTCATACTAAATCCAAAACACAGCACTACGAAGAAACTTACCTCCATCCCAGCTGAAACCAGGACATCTGTATTGACGTGCTACAAGATTTTACTGCTTTTTCATCATCTTATTGAAAATCTTGGACACTGTAAGGTACATGGTTAATAGATGGCAGCAAGTCATTTAGCCTGACTGTTACCTCTTTTGGACAATGCTCTGTACACAATCAATGCTCCCCTTCTCCTTTGAAGAAAATACCTCCTCCGCCTTTGCAATTTTAAAGGATGCAATGAGATGTATAAACCAATAACAATTATTCATGTGTTTCATCAAACAAATATACTGTTGCAGATATCTAGTGTGTCTGCTTTTTAAAAAATAACATTATAGTTTAACCTCCATGTTTCTTCAGCCCAACAGATATAAACCCCTTTCATTGGGATCCAGAGTGATAAGAATTAGTGATTTCCCAAGGAAATGCTTTATCAAGGCACAACGGAGGAGCTGGTGCTAGAGGGGAACTCCTTCTATAGTGTACACAGTTCCCCCCATAACGACCTTACGTCTCTTYGTGACAGTGAGTGAAACTGGCAGGGGGAGAAAGTTGTTAACATTAATTACTGAATGAAGAAAAGAGCAATAGTTCTTTTAAGTACGGGAGCTGACAATAAAGTTACTCACAGAAATTTTCCTTCCAGGAACTGTACTACAAGCTCATTCTGTTACCCAAACTGACCGCACTTCCCAAAAGGAATTTTCATCTATTCAGTGTAGGAGCTTCAACACCAGGGCTTTCTGCAGTCTTAGTCCTGGCTCTGACACTAATCTCTTGTGCAGCCTTGAAAATGCATAAGAAGATCTCTAGATGAAATCTGTAGGAATCTATAAAGCAAACCAGTATATGATCCACTACTGAGCCTTTCTCCTCTGTAATCTTTACTTCTCCCTGATATTCCAATATAGCTGTCTTAGAGCAAGAAACTCCTGTGAAGGAAGAGAAGGGAAAGGTATATTGGTTTTGTTATTAATCTCTTGCAAAGCTAATTGTGATTACAGTGGAAAATAATTATTTCTTCAGTGATACTGCAGCATCAAGCAACTTGGGAATCATTGCCAAACCTTGAAATGTGCTAGGASTACCTCTTTGCTGAGTGATTAGTGTTGTTCTGCTTTGAGTTGATACATGCTTGATAATTATACTGGCAGTCTTGACACCTTTGAACATTCTTATAGAAAGTTAAGATTCATTTGAGAAAGGATAGATAATATTATCACATTCTAAAATGAAAGATGTGATGATAAAACCTTGAATTTCACAGTTTATTTAGTAAAAGTGCATTTATTTAAGAGAAGTCTGAGAAGTAAGTATGTTTTACATCCTCATTTTATTATATGTATGTATCTTGCTTTATAGCTATTCTAGGGATTCAATACTTTAAAGATTTATAAAGCTTTATAAAAAGCATTTGAAAACAGAATCAATTTTTTCTTATGTACCTAGAGTAGTAGCATTTACTCTGAAGATCTCAAGGTATATCTTCAAATGTTAATTAACATAGGACCCTTGTGAGGAGAATAATTATTAATATGCTCATATTATCGGTGAGTAAACTAGGCACAGAGCATGTCTATAACAGTGCTGGGAACACAATAATAACTCATGCTTGACCAACTCGGTAAACTTCTATGATGAAATGTCTGGTTTGGTAGATGAGGGGAAAGCACTGGATATTGTCTACCTTGATTTCAGTAAGAATTTCATCACTGTCTCCCATAAGATCCTCACAGACAAGCTGATGAAGTATGGGCTGTATGAGCAGCCAGTGAGGTGGATTATAAACTGGCTGAATGGATGGGCCCAGAGGGTGATGATCAGTGGCATGAAGTCAGAGGCCAGTAACCAACGGTGTATCAACCAGGGGTCGATACTGGGTCCAGTCCTTTTTAACATCTTTGTTAATCATCTGGATGATGGGGCAGAGTGTGCCCTCAGCAAGTTTGAAGATGACACAAAACTGGGGGGAGTGGCTGATAGGTGCTGCCATCCAGAGGGACATCATCAGGCTGGAGAAATGGGCTGACAGGAACCTCATGAAGTTCAACAACGAGAAGTGCAAAGTCCTGCACCTGGGAAAGAACAAACCCAGGCACCAGTATATGTTGGGGGCTGCTCAGCTGGAAAGCAGCTTGGCAGAAAAGAACCTGGGGGTCCTGGTGGACACCAAGTTGAACATCAGCCACCAATGTGCCCTTGCTGCAAGGAAGGTGAATGGTATCCTTGGCTGCGTTAGGCAAAGTATCGCCAGGAGGTTGACGTAGGTGATCCTTCCCCTCTATCAGCACTGGTGAGGCCACACCTGGAGTACTGTGTCCAGTTCTGGGCTCCTCAGTACAACAGAGTTATGGACATACTGGAGGAAGTCTAATAAAGTGCCATGAAGATGATTAAGGAACTGGAGCATCTCTCCTATGAGGACAGGCTGAGAGAGCTGGGACTGTTCAACCTGGAGAAGAGAAGRCTGTGGGTGAGGGTCTCATCAACATATATAAATACCTGAAGGGAGAGTGCAAAGAGGATGGAGCCAGGCTCTTTCCAGTGGTGCCCAGTAACAGGACCAGTGGCAATGGGCACAAACTGAAACGCAGGAGGCTCCATCTGAATGTCAGGAAACACTTTTTTTTACTGTGAGGGTGACCGAGCACTGGCAGAGGTTGCCCAGGAAGGTTGTGGAGTTTCCCTCTTTGGAGATTTTTAAAAGCTGTCTGGACATAGTCCTGGGCAAGTGGCTCTAGGTGGACCTGCTTGAGCAGGGGGTTGGACCAGATGACCTCCCAGCCTCAACCATTCTGTGATTCTATGATTCTAACTAGGATTCCTTACTCAATCTTCCAATTTCTAACATTATGTTCTGAAGTCATCTATATTTTTTAGAATAAGTTATTTTTTTTTTYCCCTATGTTTTTTCCTACTGTTTCTTCTTTGCACTTTCTGCTTCTGCATTGGTTTTCCTCCTTCCCTCCCTTCTCCCTCCATTTGGATGGATCCATTTTCTCTACTTTGATATTTTCAGGCTATTGAAGGTGCCCATCCTGCCTTCCTTTTTCACTCTTCTCCTGCATGTAAGTCCAAATCCCACATCTACCATCACAACTGTGCTCTTCCTTTTCTTTCTTCAACAGCAGAGATCATATCTCCAACCCATCCCTCCCTCTATCCCACTCCGCTTTCCCCATCCCTGCTATTAAGTCTCCTTGATGTTTTTCCTAAGCTTTTGCTCATCTCTCCTCCTGCCCCTTATGTGTAAGGGTGGAGTATCTTCTAAACCAAATCACTCGTCCCAGCTTTGTCAACAGACAAGATTTCAGAATAAATAATTAAAAAAATAAATAAAGGCATAGATTCCCACAGTAGCATAGGCATGGAGTGTAGGAAAGGTTGTGCTATTATGAGTATATTGAAAAATAAAGCTTCTCTCCAGCAGTGTCAGCATGTCTGGTAGCTTCAATCTCTTTCATATCACGCTGGCAGCTTCCTCTCTTTTTTGTGCTATGGCGTGCCTCCGGCTTCTGCTGTCAGCCTGGGAGAAGGAGGAGGGCTTAACGTGAGCAGTTGGTTTAACACGAGCAGTATGACTTTGCCAGCTGGAGTTCAAATGCCCCCTTCATTCATCCCTTAAGACATCTTCTTGGTTGTGACCTCTGACATGGCACTGTGGGGATTTATCTATTTTATCACGTTTGATATTTGGAGCCCCTTCCCATCTACAGGTTACTTTTCCCTATTTGCTGTTCTGAAGACACATTGCTAAAGTCTCAGAGGGGGTCATAAACTGAGGTCTTCTCCATCCCCATGCATGATATTTTTAAAAGAATTCCTTTGGGGGATTCTGCCCGGTGTGGGTTTGGGCTTTTTGTTATTCTTCTCTCTCTTTCTCTCCCACCCCCTCCTTCTAATCCTTCCTTCTCCTCCCTAGCAGCACTGCCCCAGCCCGGCTCTTTTCCCCTCAGTGGTGCAGTCAGCTACTCCTTACTCAAGTCCTCTCCCTCTGCTTTTCCCTCTGCTTGGTGCTCCTGAGTCTCCAGCTGCCTCTTCTTACCATCCCCAGATTCTGGGGACCCTCTCTCTGACCATCAGCTTCTCACTGTTCAGTCTTGCCAATCAGACTGACCCTTGGCATTTTCAAGATATTTTGGCTACCAGTGCCAAAGTCTTTTGATCTGCTCTCTGCCCTTTCTTCCAGTGACCGGTTACTGATTACCTTGCCGCTGCACCGTAGCCTCTCCTTAGAGGTTTTGTTTCTCTCTTTCTGGACAAAGTTACTTTACCAGTTTCTGCCTTTAGCCTCACAGTTCTCTTCTGATAATGACGAAACTGTTTGTGTGTGACTATTACAACAACTCCTAGAATAGTAGTTTTGTAGCTGACCCAATATTGCTCACTTGGTTTACGTGTTTTTGTTATGTATTTTTGGTGCAGAGCCTAAAGGCCTGAGTCCTTACCTTGGTCTAGATCTACTTAGGTGGACCTCCAGGCTGTTACTACAGTACAAACATTAGATTAATTGCTCTTTTTATTAGCATTTAGGGAGCATGGAAATTTGGGAGCAGCCTCAAATAGTTTGCAGCCTGAACAGGAATCCTGGAAAGAGCTCCCTCTAAAGAGAGAGGGAGACTTTAGGGAAGGAGGGTGATCCATAATACCAAAATATGTGGAACCTTTCTTTTGCCTCTGACAGTCTTTGTGACTTTTTCAAGTGCTGAGTCAATGCTTAATCAAGCACCAGTTCTGTGAAAACTAACAGGCATTGAAGCACACGCATCGGCTTATAGTGTACACAGGTAAGGATGCTCTTAAGTTTTGGTAGGGTCGGAGCCCAATTTAAGAGTAATCTTACTGACCACTGGATGTCACTGCGACACTGCAGGAATGAAAATTAAGGCAAGGATTTTCAAAAGCATCCACAGGATTTAAGAGCACGAGTCCTTATGACCATCATTTCAACTTAAAAGCCATCCTGTAACGGCTTTTGGAAATTTCCCTGAAATGAGCCTACATCCCATTGGTGTACAGTGAGCTTTAATTTTGAGAGTTAGGCACGCTAGTCTATGAAAAAAGTGTATCAGTAATTAGTGTCATACTAAAAAGTCATGTGTGTCTCTCAGAAAGGGGATTCCTAGAAGGAGTTGTGGTTGCACTGTTTTCTCTCATTGCTACAGTGAAGGTTTTGATGATAAATTAAATTAGATTGTTCAAATAAAAAAAATGCAGGACTGAAGGAGATTTCAAGAGCTCAGTTAATCCACCCCACCTTAGAGCTGGAATCAGATAATGTCAATGCTAATTTAATTTGCTCTTAACAGCTGCAGTGATTTCATAACCTCATTCAGAAAAGAAACGCAAATTTTTTACTGTAACTTTCAGATCATGATTTCCAAACTCTTTCTGTTCTTGTTCTTCCCCTTTGCAGAGATGCAAAGAAAGCAAAGTAAGAGTTGTAAGGACATGTAGTGCCACATAAAATAGCCTATGAAGACATAAAATAGCTGTGTTATGTGATAATAAAAAAAAAGTGAATTCTACTAAGTAAGGAAAAGAGCAATCTGGGACACTGGTCTACTTAACCAATACCAGAAAATGGAAAACTAACAAATGAAGACACGTACATTCAGCAGATCACTTGAATTTGAGAGGATTCTTTCACCTTTAGATTATTGAAAGGAAACCTTACTTGGAGAGTTGTGGAAAAGGCTGCTGATAATAACAGAGCACTTATTGTGGCAAGACCTACGGACTTAAATTATGCATAAATCATAAATATGAAAGTCAAGTTTGCTCTTTAGTTACAATTGTGGTGCAGCTGGGTGTCAGGGCTGTGCTTGTATGCACGCCCAGGGCACTTAATTCATTAATTCCTCTCATGGTCCAGGAACATCCCAGCTAGGCTTTGCATAGATGAGATATGGACTGGCTTGAGGCAGTGGGCCAGCTTGAAGCCAGCAAACCTTTACAACTGAGTATTTGACTGCTACATGAGCCTGACCAGGTGAGAATTTTAGACAGTTCTTGGAATTCCCTGAGGCAGCTCCTGCTGTGTGTAGTCCAATTTTTATGCTTAAATGTGTTGACTAACATCCTGGGTGGAGTGTCCCAGACTCATCTAGGTGGTTCCCACTGCAGAAGTGATCAAATCCTACATAGATAAGACGTACGTAAATAGTCAATGGAAATGGTTTCCGCAAAAATGGTCATGTGGACAGTATTTGTACATAGTTAAAATACTTAAGAGATGATCTATGTGTAGTTAGGATATATAAGTAGGAATGAAGTGCTTTGGGGAGTATCTTCTGATCCAGCTGAAGATGCTGCAGCAGGGACCTTTACAATGGAGGCTTCTGTTGACACCCAACCATGGCTGAGTGTCCTGTGTGGGAGATTTCATTCCCCATGCAAGCATGACTCTAGCCAAAGTACCAGTAAATGATTTTTTTTTTTTTCATTTTAGCAAACACACTGTCCGTGAAGGTCTGTGCAACATTATATACAATTCATGCAAAATACCAGCCTATCAAATTGCAGTGATTTTGCTGTGAAAATTAGTTAAAAAAAAAGGCCTGAAATTTCAGGGCCAAGTGATGCTAGTTTAAATCATTTTCCTAACACACTTTTGAAGTTTGCAATGGCCAAGCCTCCCCCTCTCCCCCTCAAAATTGCAAGTTCATATCTTTTCAATGAAGCTGATTTTTACCTACATTAAGTTGACTAATGTGTATTTTGTTTCTCCCTTGATTCTTCAACTGCAATATAAGTACCAGAAGTCACTTTCTAACCTTAGAAACAATGACAGCTTTTCAAGGCTAAATAATGCCTTTCATAGTCTCACTTCATTATTTCTTATTCCCCTTCAGAGATCTGTGAATACTGCCACGTCTTAATTATTATGTGGCCTTTGAGTTTCTGAAGTTTCTCTGTAACTTCTCCTTGGAAAAATCACAGCAAGTTATGCAAGTCTAAATTGATGTACCTCCACCAGAGGTTCTGGCCTGTGGTTAGTATGTTGCTCTGTATTTTAAAATGCTTTAAGAATTGCAGCCACAACAGGCGTTTCCAAGAATATTTAGTCTAAAGAATCCTTGCTTGACATGATGCCCATTAACAGAATTTCACAGGTGGTCAAGCCTGAGTTTTATTTATTACTCAAGTTAAGCCAGAGCTTCATTCATAATTAATGATATGGTAGTAAATATTTTTCTCAGCTCAGAAGCTGAATAAACATGACCCCCTGGAAGGGAAGCCAAAACTGAGAGAYGATGAATATTTATTGACAAATTACTAGACATAAATTCAATACCAAATGGGTAAATTGTTGAATGTCAGCTAGACCCTTGTGGGTCGCATGCCACAAACAGCCTGAGCTGGAAAGTAGGGTTTGGGTTAAGGTTAGGGTTCAGCGAAAGAGAGAGCCTAGAGGTGTGGTTGGAGTGGGGTTGGAAATGGGCATCCAAAGGAAAGTTAGGGCAGCCAAGAGATTTGTGCTCAGAGGATGTTTGTGGTGTGGGTCAGAGGTGAGTCCAAGCCTGAGCCGGAAAGTAGGGTTTGGGTTTGGGTTCGGGTTAGGGTTGAGCAAAAGAGAGAGCCTGGAGGTGTGGTTGGAGTGGTGCTCGAAATGGCAGAAAATAAAATATTTCATGTGAATGAAGGAGATTAATGGAAGACCCATAAGTCTCAGGACATTTTATTCAAATGGAGGGATGTGCAACACTTGAACAAGATACCGACAGGGATATTGGACAGAAACTATTTTAGGAAAAGTTCTATTACATRTCAGCACTGTTAAAACATATAACCAAATGATACTGTGGTTAGATTTTTTTATACTGTGAAAATGGTAGAGGACTTGCCTCATGAAAATAATGAGGATACTCATTATGGTGAGTTTGCTTGTAGAAAAGTAGAAATAAATACACTCTCTTTTATGAGACACAAATCCTATGTAGAAGTATTAAATCTGCTATAGGCACTACTTTTCTATCACATGTATTTAGCTTAGAAATCCATCTTCTCTGATACATGTTTTAACTTTCTATGTTCTGATTAACTTTTAAGGGGCTGTCAGTTCAACAAAAAACACTTAGAAAAAGTATCTCTGTTTTGTTTCTCCAGATGTGGAATATGTATTCAAACCACTCTTGCCAAGAAAGGCAATTTTCAGTGACAAACTGAAGTGTCAAAATCTTCTGACCAACAAATACAAAGAGGAGGAAATACTTTCTTCAAAATGACAAATTCTCTATGATAATGACGAATTCTCAAATTCCTGTATTTTGCTCATTTACGAAGTAACGTGCACAACTAAATATGCACTCACGAAAATAAGGAAACCTTATAGAATCCAGCTAATTCTAGTCAGGCTTCTCCTAATCAGTCAGAAATTTAAATACTGCTACTGACTCTGAGCCCAAGATGAAACATACTGACAGGAGCCAGTATGAGGTTAGTGCCTTAGGGACTCCCAAGAACTATCAGTAAAAATAAACAGCGGCTTACAACCAGGGCCTGCAGCTGGTGACTTTATGCAGGTTGCTTGATAGCAGAGTTCTGGCACTGACATCAATATGTAGTGGGAATTCTTTTTTAAAACTCATTAAAAGGCTTTTTCTAGACAAATTTTAAGTAACCCACCTTAAAGTATCACATGAAAACTATCATTTAAGTCTGTGACTACACGCAGCACATTTTACCCAAGCGGAAAGCCAACTAACAAGCCCCTGTTTGCCTGAAGGTGAAATTTAAGAAAAAAAATCCAAGTAACAGCAGTTGAAAGTAGCTAAATTATGCTGTACCTGAAAGGTCCTGTTTCACGTACAGAGGTTTTTCAGATTGAATGCTATATACTTATAGAAGGATTCAAAAGAAGAAAGGCTGGGTGGGAAGGAGCAAGAGGATTTTAGAAAAGTATTTAGAATCATTACCCCAGCACAGGGTTCCCTTCTTAGGTGGAGAAGAATAAAACTGATTTCCCAGAGGACATTGCCCCCTAAATCAGCACCTGAAAATTTGCTAGCTGACACTTCTCAGCCTCTAAAAAACACTGTTTGGAGGCAGTTGCAATTATCTCCCAAAAAAGCATTATAGTTCTCAGCTATCCCAATAAGCCTGGGTGTGAAAATGGGCAATGGCATTCCGCAGAAACCTTGGCAGATTTATAGCAACACAGTCAAATAGCAGCATTTTCTTTGCATGTTTGGTAGGTGCAGCATAGATACAACCATCCTTTCCATGTGTAAGGGTTTTTCTTCAGCTTTTTCTCTTTTGCCAGTCTCAGCTGATGCCAACATAGAGTAGCAACTCTCGTATGTTTTGATGGTGTATGTATTGGCAGCTCTCATATGTACTGATACTGCAGCTTAGTTTAAGAGTCCTTGCAGAGGTATGGAGGCAACGAGTCCTTGGGTCATCCTTGGGACTGTATTCTAGCTCTGAGTTAGAGCAGGAGCTGTTTCATTACACTGTGCGCTACAGGGACATAGGTACCTGTTTTCCTGTGTAAGGAATGAGTGAATGAACTAATTAATCATTAATTTCATGCCTCTCGAGCGTGAAGTTGGCTGACGATCACAAAGCCAAGGAGTTGACTCTGCTCTCCTTTACACCTTGTTTAACCTAATGAAACAGCAATGCTTTTTTTCTTTTAATACAGAAGACAGCTTGGAGTGGGCCTTAATAACTTTCAGATCACCTTAAAGGGAAAGTGACTTTCCTCTAAAATTTAATCAGAAGACATTATAGAGAAAAAAGGAAGCTCGTGGGTTCTGCTTCAGATCCTGAGGCATGTTGATCTCCAAAACTGCCGTCACAATGTGATTTAAGTACTTATTTCCTTAACAAGTACGGTGTCCATTCTGCCAGCCAAAGGAAATATGACTTTTGGCTGCCACAATCATGTTACAAACAACCTTCTTGTTTTGGACTACAGAAGAGAGTGGTGATTGATGACTCAGAACAATATTATGACTTATGTTATGGAAGTCTGCAGTTGGCCTTGACCAAGAATTTCTACTCGGTATTTTTGGGTTTTAGTCACATTTGATAATTTCTGAGGTAGCACCCAGCGTGCAGGGTTCAGTTCTCCTGCTGGTGGCTGTTACAGCCTGCAAAAACAGGTGAGGTACATGGATAGGAGGTATTGTTGTGACATACCATGCGGGCAGCAGCAGACGTTTTGGCTTGCATATGCTTTTCTCACCTGATCATGGATTCCTGTCTGCTGCTCTGGTCTCTCGGATGTGCTGGCCTAAGCACGTTTTAGCCAGGAAAAATTAATAATCCAAGCGCAGCCCAGACATCAGGCTCATGCGAAGGAGGACCAGGGGCCATCCTGGGTTTGGGTGATGTTTAGCTAGATCAAATCTTTCAAAAGCAAACGAAAATAAAATCTTGTCTCAGTTTTTCTCACTGCTTCCATGTGAAGAGAGAGGGTGAATAACCCCTTGGTGAAGCCTGCTCCCCTGGCTGGCGTGTACTACTTTGTTCCCAGTGTGTTTCCAGCATGCCGACCATGTGGGTAGACCTCCTGAAGATGGGAAGGGTGTGCAAGAAAGGGGTGTAGGGTGCAAGGGCTCCCCTGGTGCTCTGGGCACACTCTAGGCTGAGCCTTCAGGACTGCATGATTGCAATCCTCAAGATTTAGGGGGATTTAGGCAGGCTTCATGTCCTTTGCTCTCAGTGTCTAGGATGGGAATGGGACTTCATACTCCCAACTTCTTATATTTGCATTTTCTCCTTGAAAATTTGTTTGTTTGTTTGTTTATTTGTTTTTTTTTCCCCAAGAAAATCGGCTTGTGTTTTCTATATTTATGCTTCCTGGCAGGTGCTTAAGAGACTGGTTGAGTAAATTACAACACTTAACTGAGCTTTTCTCTGACTGCCACAATCCTCAGCACGTGCAAGGTCAGGTCTTCACTGCAGAGGAAACTCACTTAGCAAGGTGCTAATTTACTTCAAGGAAAGAGATTACTGATCACAGTAGATTTCTACAGCAGATGAATGTGTAATTCAGAATGAATAATTTATTAAAAGTATTTAGCCTCATTATCTGCTCACATTAAGTCCAGGAGTAGTTCAGAATGTTCTTACGTTTGTTATTAAAATGTTTCTGCTATCTCTTTCTCTTAGATTTATTTTTCTGACTTGCTTGCTGAACTACAACTTGGCCAGATCACTCCAGGAATGGACAGATGTGCAAACTCTTCCTTTACATGTCTAGATTGAAAATAAGATTTATAAAGGTTTTTGGTACATTTAATTTTGAATATTTGTTTTCCATAAGCGCTTAGCATCAGTCCATGAAAATTTAATGGAAAGCAAGTGCAAAATGAATCCTTTAAAARAATGAACAGATAATAAACAGAGCAATTGTATTATGCTTTATGGCCAATATTTCTGAACAATTGTGTTTTGTGTGTGTGTGTGTGTTTTTTTGTGGTTTTTTTTGTTTGTTTGTTTGTTTGGGTTTTTTGTTTTTGTTTTTGTTTTTTAATTAGACATCTAAAAATTGATGTAGGAATATCCACTGTAAACTGTCAAGCTTTCTGATTTGTAAAAATCATGATGTTTATTTAAATGCTTAGATTTGGACATAGCAACAACCCAAGGGCAGATTCCTGTTTTCAAACTAATATGAAAATATTACTTAATCAATCCTCAAAATGATCATGCTAAGTAAGAGGATTTCATACTACAATTTTCCTTTGGCACTGGCTAGACCTGCAATATCTGGTTGGCCTGCATGCGGACCTCTTCTGTGGTCTCTTCACTGAAGATGAATTGTATTTTTAAATAGRAGGAGCACAGCACTGTGGTTGGTGGTAAGACGTGTTCTTGGAGAGGAGGAAGGAAGTGCTAGTGAGGTGTTGAAAAATAAAGACAATTTTTCTCAATTTTCATGTATCCCTCTTGTAGCTGGAGAATTTGGGGCCCTTTAAAGTATGGAAGAAAATTAGTATTTTTTTGCTTTGTTAGCTCCTTCTTCTTTCTGTTAGATCTTCCCCATGATGTCCTTTTTCTTGCACCCTTTCTCCCAAGGATTCCTCTTCCCCACTTGGCTCTGACATCCTTCTCCTTCCACCTAAGTGCACGAGCACCATCCCTCCACTTCCTAAGAAAGCAGCAAATCTCTTTCAGCAGTTACCTCAATTTTTCAGCACTACAGTCTGCTCGCTGAATCCGTCCCTGTCTAGATCACAAACCACTCAGGCTCTTTTTAGCTGAGGCCAGCTCAAACACTTGCAGCTCAGAAGCATCCTTGCCATGCAGCCCCCAGCTGGGACTGTGTTTTTATCCCACCGTGTGGAACTCCCTCTTCACCACTCCCATTTGATAGCACCAGGCTTTTCATATTCTGCATGTACACAGCACACACAAAAATACCCACTGTCCTGCCATGGTTTCCAGCTTTAAAGCTTGGGAAAACAATCATAAGCTCTGAAAATTTCTCTTCTTCCCTGTTATCCATTGTCACTGGATTCAGGAAACCATAACCCTTTCAGAACAGCTTGAATGGAATGACCTGAGCAAAAAATGTGATTGGCAGGCAGCAATCTTAAACATGCATTAATATCACTTGTCTTTTGCTGAAAGCTCTAGATAACCAGGACCAAAGATAATGTGGAGTGTGTAAACATGAGATTACAGAGTCTGCCATAGCCTGGCAGATGCCAAGCGCTCTGCTCTGTGGTTGCTCCATTTTGTTGACAGCCTATCTGCTACCAGGACTCTGGAGAGATGGGGGCTGAAGACACTGTGTGTGGATATCCTATAATGTGCCTTGTAGGGGTAATCCAGCCAAGGCATGCATTCCTGGTATGGTGTCTCATTTCTTTGCCACCTGTAGTCTACTAATTTGCTACAAGGCAGGGTTCCCTGTCACCACATCTGTGGTTGGGGCCTCTGGGTCCATAGGGAGGTTTGAAATTAAGGGACCATGTGGTGATACTGCATCCTGCTGTACCTCAGCCATGGCACGTAACAAATCGACCTAATTGGAAAGCTTCAAACTTTCTTTCCAGTAGAACCCTCCCCACCCCTTAATTTTCCATGTGAGCTTCCAAGGAAAGTGCTCCCATTCTCTAACTAGCAGTAGGGAAACTACTCCTTTGGCTTTTCCACTTTAAATATATAGCAGCTGGGGCAGCAAGGTACTTACTCGATGGGACCTTTGTCCCTCACCTGTCCTGTCTGGGTACACGCTGGAAGCTGCTGTGGTGTCAGCCTGAGTGCCTGCAGAAACCAAGACAGGGAGCAGGTATTAGCTACTGACCCTGTCCTAGCTGAGAGCCCACCGACCCTGTCCTGCACCCACTGGAGCCTGAAACAGCAGGAGAGACTTGCCGGGTGCTGTGTGCTGGGAGCGGAGCCACTTCTCTTTGTGATCCTCCGGACTGTGCTTTCCATCATGATTTTTTTTTGCATTATTTAGTTTAGTTTCTTTATTATGAATAGCTGTTCGAGTATTAGCATTGCTTGTGGTACAATGTGTTCATTGCAAAATGAGGAAACAGCCAGCCTGGGTCAGGTGGAACAAAGATTTGGTGACGATAATGTGAATTTTGGATGACTTTTTAAAAGAAAGACTTTAATGAAATGTGTGTGTGAAAGTGTGCGTACGTGTGAGAAAGAGATGAAACATAGTACAGTTTAAATGCTGTCAGATGTTTTACAGCTAGGATACCATTTCTTCTCCTACAAAAGCTGATAAAATACAAGTGCTATTTAGGCGTAGGATTTACAGTTACTTTAGCATATGCCCTGAAAACACGCGTATCTACAGGGGATAGTAGTTCATGGAGAAAACAAGTTGACGCTGAGAAGTTCAATTACTCTCCTGAAATATCAATAATGTAGCTAGAAGAAAGAAAAAACAACAGGCCACTTCCTATATTGGATGTATTCTCAAAACGTCTATAAAGGCTTGCTGCCAGCAGCAAGAAAGTAATAACGATAAATGTTGCTCAGTGGGAAGACTTAGTGATAGAGCCCCTCTGTTTGAAATTTTACCGAAGCCCTGTCAACACAGTGCTAACTTTCATGTTTTTGCATTTTTATTTTTATTATTATTTCTATTATTCTTGGCAGGTGCATGTGTTGGTAGGTGAACTCAGGGTCTCCCTCCTGGCAAGGCTCTCTGTCTTTTCAAATCACTCAGCGTAAACCTGCAGTTTCCTGGCCCTCAGCTCTGCTGAAATTCATTTTAAATATACCATTCTTGATGGTCCCTACAGCACTTTCTAAGGTCCTGTTGGATCCTCTTAAGAAGCTTAAGTCAGAGTGAGTGATGTAATTGTATTCCTTAAATAATTACCAAACTGTTACTGCAATTCCTTTTAATTGGCAATTAGGGTTGAATTCTTTACTACTACTACTACTACTACTACTACTACTACTACTACTACTACTAAAACCCAACCATGTTCTAGGCTGCTTGAGGCAAACTGTTATGTGCTTTTCCTTCTTCTTGAGGTACTGGCACCTGTGTCTAGTCTCAGCAGCACAAGATCTTGTGCATATGAAGAAACGGAGAAATTGTGTGATTGCACCATCGCATGTGGGAGCTGACAGAGCTTCTCCATTGCGCGGGACAGCCTTTTATTGGAATTGCTCCTGAGGAATTTTCTGGGCTTGCTGCCGAGGGAGAGAGGTTGCTGACCTGAGGTGCTGAAACAAATAGGCTGAAAACAGATTGAGGTGAATGAATTGATCTTTTTCTTCTCCCAGGAGCTTGAAACGAACAATAGAGTCTTTTCCCCTCCTCCTATTTCTTCATTTTTTTTATAACCACTCTCAGCTGAAGGTTTTTAAAATGTTTTTACAGTTATTTTATGTATTTCAAAATAACATTTATTAGCCTAATACCTCTAATTATGCATGATGGGTGAGTCACATATAGAGTGTGCTCCCACATTTTCTTCAGTTGAATTCATATACATACTTACCTGATTTGGCAGCAGTGGCATGGCTAGGTGTTAAATGAAATTAATCCTGCTAAGATTAACTCTCAGAGACAGACCTATAGCGCAACAAGGACTTTAAGATTCTGGTCCTTCTAGGTTTTCCCTATTTTTTCATTGTGGGGATCATTACTTTAAACAACTCAAGCTCAGAAGACAAACATGCCTGTGGAGGTGGATTGGTGTGAATGCAATCAGGCTTCCAGTTCAGCCAGTGAAATTTACTGCTGCTAATGAACAAATTTATACAACAAGAACAGTTCAGTTACTTTGGGGGTGAGAGGAAAGAGCTTCAGAGTAGGGTTATGTTAGCATTTAATTTTGGATCAGCAGAGCATTTCTGAAGCAAATCTCCCAAATTTCTGCCTTGCTGTGCTGTGGTTTGCCTCTGGGAGCAGTTCCAGGACACGGATTCCYAGTTTCCACTGGCGTAGGGATGATCTCCGCCTGCTCAGGGGTGCTCAGTCCATGCGACTATGCTGATACTTGTCCAAACGAATCCTCCTATAAACACATGCAGTGTGGATATCAGGTCCTCAGTACCATCTGTTTGGTCCTCAGATCTTTGTGGCACACTGCGAGCTAAAGCAGACAGAGCTTCAGTGCTGTTCAGACAGTATGGCCCTTGGCTTGGATGATGGAGGATCATGACAAATGTGCCGGAGCACTTGCCCTGAAGTTTAATTACAGTCAGTAAATCTAGATGATCCCTGTTGCTAAAGTTTATGGTTGTTGTCAAACATTTACAAAGTGGAGATACTTCCTGGCCACAGAGATTGGCTCTGTCTGGTGTCTCTGTGTGATGGTGGATACACTAATACACTCAAAGAAGTCTTGGAAGGAAAATGCAGGTGAAAAAATAATCTTATTTTTAATTTGGAAAGCGATGTGTGGGAAGTCATTATTTCAAAGGTAGGTTTAGCTCCAGTGGCAGTTTTGTCTTCTGCGCTCACGAGCCTCCCGCCGCAGCTCAGTCATTTCCGTAGCACAGGCTGGTTTGGCTGGCCAGAAATGAAGGGAAAGGCTCTGGTGTATGTCAGTGGCCTTTGGATCACCCCCCCTGTGCTGGGGTGGGGGCAGCTGTGGCTGGGATGGCACTGGAGGCCCTGCATTTTGGTCTTACGCACGTTGGGTATGGGCTTCCCGCTCCCCGGCTGGTTAAAATGAGCGGCACGTTTTCTGGCACAAGGGAAGTTGTTGCTTCTTCGGCTGTATTTTTTTATTATGAAGTCCTATTGTGTTCATGTGTCATAATAAACACACACACTCACATAAAGCCTTCCTTGACTGTATTCCAGTAAGAACTGGAAAAAGGTTTATTAAAGTCCTAATCATTTTGCATAATCGAAAGGGAACAACTATGGTTTCCAGCAATATCTGATACGTTATCTGTAGAAACTAAGGAACTTTATGGAGTTCCTTATATTTTCTATAAATAGAAGAATGTATGTATTCAGTAACCAGTAACCTTAATTTTTTTTTTTTTTTTTTTAATCTCTGGGGGTTTCCTTATTAGGTGTTTGAAACATCTTACCTTGTGTGTTCACTAAAAAACGTATGCAGTCAGACTGGGCAAAAAGACCAACTTCAAAATCAGAAAACGCACTTGAAGCATACATTTATGAAAGACAAAGCTTAACATTACACTTCGGACAATGGGCTGGTTAGGTTATATAGAGGGCTGCTTTAAGCAGTCACCCAGGTGATCAGCTGAAATCATTTGCCTTATACATGTTATTCTTTCATTAAAAGGTCAAATAAAATTGTGCTGGAAACCTAGTGGGTACTTTAAATGGCTAGTTACTCAAAATGGCCTTTTGGGGGTGGCACTAAAGAGAGTCTCAAGTGCAGGTTTTGTTGTATTTTGTCCCATGTTCATTTTTAGGGTAAAAAAAAAAGAACCAAAACCCAAATGCTGTTTTCTTAATGATGCTGTCACACTGAGCTCTTCCTGTTGTTTGCACTCGTTCTAGAAGATGGATACGCCTCCTCAGTAAAAATACAGAAATGTGAGGCTGTGTCCCTACGTGTGATGCCTTGCTATCGCAAACAATCCCATCATACAATGGCTTTCAGAAATGGTTCAAGCTCTTTTTAATGAAAAAAGTAAAGTTGTCTGCCATTATCTATCCTACTGGACAGCTTTGCTCACTGCTTCGATGCTATTAAACTTTCCTAGGTATTCAGCTTAAATTAATTCCTAATTAATTTTATAATCACTTATTAATCACTGTGAACACCATCCTAGAGGCTGTACTCCCTTGGAACATATGCCCATGAGGTATTTGGAGAGAGCAATATTCTCACTCAGCCTTCATTTTGCCTGAATAAACAAGACAGGGTCTTGTAGTTCCTTAGTCTGGTAAGCTCCTCCTTTCTCATATAAGATTAACAGCTTCTCCACACCTACTTCAGTTTAACTTTCTCACCTGCCAGTGACTGGAGGTGGTTGGTCTATGTTAGATGAGATATTCTCTGTGCCCTGTACAGTGTCATTAGTGTCTGGAGAATTCATACAAATACATCATTGAACTGCATTTGCCTTTCTCCTGAAAGGCAAACTGTTTTAGCGGTTTGCAGGCATTTGATCAGGAGATTAGCAAACTTGGGTTCTTCTTTTCAGACATTTTGAATTAATGAGAATTGACTAAAACTGTTGGAGCATATTGCAAGATGTTGTTATATTAATTCATGAAACATACTAAAATATGCTGGATATGAAATTTCCTGAATGTTTTCTTTTCACTTGGGTTTTCAGCCTGTTCCAGTGGGTGGCACAAGAAGCACAAAAAAACAGGTGAGTTTTCATCCCAGCATATCCCATAGGATTTCTAGTTAGTAATTATTGTAGCTCTTAGTTAAAAATAATGAGAGACTCATGAGGGTAAGGAAGTGCATTTCTCAAACTGAGTGAGGGTCACTCTGACTTCAAGGTGCTCAGCATCTTTATGACCTGTTTGGTATTATGCATTTGCAAATACTTAATTCTTCAGTATTGTTTTATATTCAGCACTGTCTACAGGTACAGGCTTGATGGGGTCAGGCTGTGAGCTCCCCATCCTGAGAGCACTACAGCTGGGGCCAGACGTGTTGGGCTTTGTGTGGGAGCTGCAGATCTAACCTGGTGTCTACCCACTGTGTGACTCTGTGTTGTATGTGCTGTGAGCGTGGGCTCTGCATTGCAGCATGTTCAGGCAGAACTGTGCATGTATGTGCGGTATTTGGCTCTTTCAGCCACACTGAAATGATCTTTATTATATTCAGTTCCAAGTTCACAGCTGGGCCTGAAAAAAGAAAATGAAAAAGATCTGATATAAGTGCTGCAGCTAAGATATTGCCCTGGAGAACGCCCTACCCTAATGTTTTGTGGGAGGGTATCTGGGGTGTTATATGAAGGCTTATAATGGACATACAGATGCTCCATCCACTATGACACATCCACGTGGTTGCTGTGCCACTGAAAACTTGAAAGGAACAACTTGCATTTGGTTCACGGAAGTACAGGCAAAACCAAACCTTGCTATGACAGAAGGATGGATTTTGTGGAGCAAAATCACTGGGGATTTGAAGACACTGTATAGGGTTGGGAACATCAGTGGGTGTTTCAGGTCAGTGGTAAGAGGGGCTGGAAATATCGTGACACGTTTCAGGAGGCCTGGAGGAATTAGCTGGCTCTGAGAGGGCTGTAGGTGGGAGAAGTCCCTGTGCTACCCCACACTCTTGCCAGCCCATGGACTCTGAACTCCCCTCTGAAGCAGGAAGGCTATGGATGCAGGAGAAACACAAAGCAGAAGTTGGCTGTTTGGGCCATGCCCGATGTGATGTCCAGCAATCTGCTGGACCATTGAGAGCCTACTTTGTCTACTGTTAGAGGGGACCTTGGATGCYAAAGGCAAGCATATGTGACAGAGTTAGAGGAGGAAGAAGTGAGAGCAGAGCACAAAAGGAAGAGTGACTCGTTAGAAGGAGGTCTAGTAACAAATTCTCCAGTGCAGCATTTTCCCAACTGACCAAAGTTAGCACTGCTTTGGGAGATGGTTGATCCATCAGAAAGAAATTGTCATTTAATCTGGGCAGCTTCTAGCAGAAACCCATTGGATTTTGGCAACTGGTGCTTGGAAATGCCTGAGTCCCTGGGCCACTCGTGCTTACTGCCCTGGTGGGAGCTAAGAGCTGGGAACTGTTACGTGCCCTGGAGCTTCTTTGGTCTTCTGCCCTTCACTGAAGAGGCTTCTGGGAGCCTGAAGATGCATTACTTCTGAGATCTGAAATGCTGGTTTCAGGGAGATGTGTGTGTGTGTGTAAGCTCCAGATGGGCTGGCCAGGAGCCTGAATGATTCACCTCTGAAGTGCCTTGGCTCCAGAGCATGGGTGCCCGGGACTTGCAGGCTCCAGGGAACTCACCATTAAGGTACGGTAGTGTGTGGCACTAGCAGTGGTTGCTTTTCACATTATGCAAGGCCCTGAGGCTGACTGATACAGGTTTCTATTAGATTTGGGAGGCTGCTGAATTCCTGGAATCAGGAAGGAAACAAAAAAAGAAAACATGAAGAGGAAAGAAATGATGAAGTGGCAGTTAAAAACTCCTGGAAAAGAAGGAGGAGAAGATTTAAAACTAGAAAAGATTCAACCACTGGTCTTTTCGGTGTCTAAGTCTTAACACAAGCCAAATAGTCAGGAGGCAGTTTTATTTCTGCTGTTGCTGATTTTGAAGCACGGGGCATTTAATACTGTCCAGCAAACTGATGGAGGAGAGTTTACATATGAAACTGCATAAATGTGAAGAATCATCTACTTCACATGAAAAATAAACACAGAAAAATAAGAACAGAGAAAAAAGGTGGAAATGGAGACTTTGAATCTTCAACCTCAGACTAGTCACAACCATGCAATTCTCGGAGGCTGAGGCACTGGTAAGAGATCAGAATCAGACTGGGAGCTGAGCCAAATCCCCAAGGAAAGACCAGTGTGAGACTCTGAGTTTAATCTTGAAAAGGAATGAGAATTTGCCAGCGCAGCAAGCCACCTTGCCTGCAGGAGTTTTGCAAGCTCTTCTCTGACGATGCCCAGGTTGGTACAGTATCCACAAGGCTGCTCTAAGCCCCACCAGAAGCAGAGGGCAGGTGCAGTTTGAAGTGGGTGTCCATTGGAAGTAGCAGCGGTGTCCCACCACCACGGGACATTGTTACTCTGGCAAAAGACACGTTATTATCGGGACCTCCCTGCTCTCTGCAGGACAGTGCAGCAGCTGGGATCCACTCACTCGCATCTGTTCCCTGGGGCTTGGGGCATTTGCTAGTCAGGGCAAAATTTTAGCTGAAGGAAGGTCTAGTGGTGGTGGTGTTTTAATAGCTTCTCTGTGTTTCCCTGGCTGCATCTAAATTTCCTCTCCTTACTCCCAGCCCCACTCTTACTCTTGGCCTTAATTCTCCAGTGAGAGGCTAAATTTTCCCTGAGAGTGGGGAAAATCTCCCTGCTTTTCATTGTTTTGATTCATCTGCCCCAAGGTATTTGGTGCTGTAAAGTTCAAATTCGTCCATGCTCTTTCCCCTTGGTGGGAGCAGAGTGCCCAGAGGGGTGGGGGGCAGCCGGTGGGGCCTGTGGGTGGCACGGGGGACAGTGGCTGGTGGCGGGGAGCCACAGCCACTGGGTGCAACAGAGGATCTCTTCTTCCCCCCGCATCCTCATGGACAGTCGACAGCAGCTCCTTTCCCCAGGCTGGCTGGGGCTCAGCTTCCTCTGCTTTTCTTTCCCTGGGGGAAGCCCTGCCCCAGGAGATGGTGGAGAGCCCTTCTCCCTCCCAGGGGGCTGGATGTGTCTGGGAGAGGCTAAGAAGCTGGCGGGAGAGGCTGGGCAAAGGAGGGGGCTAGGGCTGATTCAGCAGGCGGTCCTGTGCCACAACACTGATGTTTTCGTTTAGAGCTGCCTTTCCCCAGAAAAAGCCCCAAAGCAGAAAACCATGGCCCCGAGCTAATCTCTCCCACAGAGCCCAGAGGCAGGGGGCTGAGTGTTCAGGGGGTGCACGTCTGCAGGAAGACGAGCAAAGCTAGCTGGGATCTTTTGCCTATTTTCATTTCATTCAGGTCCTCAGATGACATGTCCTTGTGCAGTCCCAGAGCACAGAGCATTCACATGAGTGGAGCCGCACGCCGTACACCTTGAGTTGGGTGGTTATATTAGTGCTGCTTTGATGACTGCGCTTCACGGAGTTGTAATGGAAGCAGAGGTGAAGTTGCTTTAGGCTGTGTTTTGCCTGTCTCAACTTTGGATTCTGACTTTGTGCCACTGAGTTGCTTTTATTCCCACTGCAGCAGGAGAGATGTATGGAGATAAAAGTCTTCCGGATGGCGCAGAAAAGAGAAGGGGTGTCACTTGGTGGTTTGCAAAAGCTAGCCAAGCAAAGCAGGTCGCATAACTATGTGGTACCCTTAGGGAACAAGGTGCATGTTTTCCCTTGCTGTTCAGTAAGTGACCCAGTTTGTGGTGGTTTTTAATATAATACTGCAACTTTTTTTAGACAAGTGGATGGGAGGAATCAGCAACTTGTTTACAATAGTCCATAAGAAAAGGCGCTATGACCCAAAGAGAGACTGACATTTGCTTGTCTTTTAAATAGAGGTAAGGGTCAATTCTCCCATTAAATTTTTTGCCTTGTCACACTCAGTCAGAACTACTCCCAAGGATCAGAAGGAAACCACAACACTGTAGCTTTTTCCTATTCTTCATGAACACCAGCCACTTTGAGCTCTTTCATGCATATTTCTGTAGGTACAAGTTGTCTATTAAACTAGCCCAGAAGCATACTAAAATAAAATTAGCAACAATCCTGCAGCAGAACAAGAGAATAAGGTACAGCACAACTCGCTTGGTAGACATTATATTTGTGATAGGTATGGAAGCCAGACCAGGGAGCTCACAGGCTTCCCAGTCAGCATCTTAAGTTTAGGGTATCTCATTAAAAAACATATCCTTCATGGGTTCTGTAAAGCGTGCATTATCCATGGATCTTTTTCCCAAAGCTTCTATTTTGAAGCCTTCCACAACTCCTTTATTGCTTGTAGTATCTGTTTCAGAGTATTACGCTGGCAGAGAGCATTGGCTCAGTAGCAACTTGCATGCACGAGTCAAAACAAGGCCAGTGGGAAAAATATTTTAGGGCAGAATTGTCTGAAATAGACCACAGGTGAACTGTCGTTGGGCATTAGTGTACCTGAGGAAATGTGCTGTTCTGAACAGCGAGGAGAGGCTTATCTGGACTTCACAGGTAGGCTGTGACAAACACAACGAGTCTTGCCCGAGGCAAGAGTCGGAGATTTCTGGGTAATCTGCTCCACACCGTGTTCTTGAAAATGTGGATGAAACTGGCAGTGTAATGCAAGGAAATCACCTCCAGAATGAACAAGGGGGGACTGAAATATTGCCTCACCAGCGTGCAGCTGAGATGAAATCCAAAATGGGGAAAAGTTTGCAAAAATGCATGCAAGAGGAAAGAAATAGAAAGATATAAATACAGGAAAGTGAACAATAGCACGTCCTCAGCAGTCTTCACTGAGTGCCTGAGCCGTTTTGCTGGATGGGACATACTGTTTTACAGGCACTGCCGTAACTGGTCTCAAGGGAGAACAAAAGAACTGGAGTGGGTCTTCAGGTGCATAAGAGAAATTAAAAATGTTTACATTTATTATCAGATTGCTTAAAATCACTGTTACTGTAATAACACTACTACGTGTATTTCATTAGCAGCAAGCCACTGGTAAGTAATGGCTCTCAGTTATTATACAGGAGAAATACATAATGTCCTTCTACTGAAATGGTTCCACTGGTAAAATTGCCTAAAGRCAGATGGAACTGGATGCTCTCCTCCTTCCCCTTCACCTGGTTTCTTCTGGAGACTGATTTCACTCTTCCCGACAGTCTTGCAGAAAAAAGTCTGGTGCGTGGAAAAACCCGTGCACTGAGCGAGCACAGAGTAACGCCTTCAGTTCTAGTTAAATTAGTTCAAGATGGATCTAGTCCCAAAAGACTTCATCCCTGGATAAATCCCCCTCCCCAATCCCAGAGTTTCTTACTTCTCAGCAGCTCACTTCTCCTTCCCTCTGTGACAAGCAAAGCATTAAATATAAATCTTTGCTATGACATCTATTTTTAAAGTAAGTGGAATGGCACTGAAGGGAATAAAAAGCAAAACTGAAGAGCATTTCTTGTTGTCTTTTGATTAAGCTTCCCCAGCTGCGAATAAGCAAATGTCATCAGCATTGGCTTGTCTTTACGTGTGTGTGAGAGGCAGCAGGTTTGTTTGCAAGCGCTGTTTGCAGCCCTGGTTGAGCCTCTCCTGGTGGGCAGCCCTAGGTTGCGGGGGGGGATGCATCCCTCCTGCTGCCTATGCCTGAGCTCCCCACAGCCCCTGAGCTTGCACCACCTGCTCTCACTTGGTCGTCGCTGGCATGTCTCAGGGTGCAGCGCTGGCTGCTGCAGCCGCTGTCGTAGGTGTGACTGCAGGGAGGGCTACCCCAGCTTGGCAGCACCAAGCGTGTGGTCCCTCAATCCCTCCGCATGTGGACCAGAGTGGTTCCCCATGACATGCTGGGAGTTGAAGCGTGCCCCTTCCCAGACTGCATGTGTTGTGAGCTGGCTTATTCACAGCTTGGCCCCCTTTGGTGACCCATGACAGATGAAGCAAGCAGCCGCCACCTCTCTCAGCTGTTTCTCAATGCAGCCACCCTTTGCAGACAACACGAGAGACCCCCAGCTCTGTGCTGAACAGAGAAACACCTGTATGCTATTTTTTAAGCACAGATTTTCCAGGGAGGGATTGCATCTCCGCTTGACGCTGTCTTACATAGTTTTCCTTCCCTCGGCAGTGCTGGTGATGTGCATGTTCACACCTTGTGGCTTCTCCCATGCTCCCTTGGAGCCAGGGGAGGCTGCGGTGAGAGCAGCGGCTGGCAGCTGCCTGTACTGTGTCCTCCACCCTCCCTCATCCCTTTCCTTATTCCCGTTTCCTTTCTGCCAGGGAACATTATTTTAAGTATGGTCAGTTCATCTTTGGTGTCTCGATACATGTTCTTGACCTGTTCTTTCTGTTAGAGATCTGCTCCAGAAAGCCTTTATCCCTTTTATAACTTCCCTTGCTTTCATCGGTCCCCTGCAGAACTGCACTCCTCTAGGAGGTGGCTAGATGGCGGGTGTTAATAAGAATAGGAATAACAGGGATAGACCCATAGCTAACAGGAACAGAAGACATGAGTCTCCATCAATCTTTCATTTTCAGCTCACTGTCGATACCCAGTGTTTGGCCAAGGTGGAGGTAAAATAAACAGGAAAGTAACCAACCCCCGTGAAGTCAAAAAAGGGTCTGTAGCTTGATATTAAATACATAAAAGCAATCAACCAGAATTAATAAACGGTTAATATATTGATTCCCCAAACTGTTGTTGCCCAAGGGACATTTGTATGAGTTAAAGGAGGTGCAATGTTGGTGAAAGGAGGTGCAATAAATGGAAACAGGCCGTCAGGAGAAGGTGTGTTGATAGGATTTAAACATTACTTTTAAGTCTGGTTTTGAAAATGGAGCAGTGATTTTTCTTTTTAAAGTTTTTTTACACTGTGACAGATAAAGGTAGTCCATATGAACGTGTTAAAGTCAAGCCCAAACCTTCTTGGTTTTCCAAGTCTGTTGGTAGCCTGCCGGTAGCTGTGTGGGTAGCAGCAACACAGGAGATGTGAGTAATTGATTTTACTGTCTGTCCCCCAGAGTCAGTCATTTCCATCAGCCAGCAGGTGAGTATGTACTTGCTGCTTCAAACTGGGTCCAGCTCGGAGTATGTGACAGCAGTATCTGTGAGGGCTTGTAATGCACTCAGTCTCTTAATTACAAACATTGATATGAGGCATTTCTCTTGCAAAGCTCATCTGAATCCTGTGGGCCTGTGCAGATTCAGCTTTATTCCTACGGTGAAATTTTCCCTTCATTCTGCTTCCACAAAAAGCTTGTGTAAATCTCTGCCTCTCCAGATGGCACAGGCTCTGCAGCTACTAGTTACTACACATCACATATTACAATTATTCATACCCAGTTCAGTACAAAGCTCCCTTTGTTCCAGAGGTGACAAACCAGAGACTTGGTACCTGTGAATATTGGGATCTGGAACATCCCGGAGTGCCAGAATTGCTAAATAGCTGGCTGAAAGTAGACTACTCCTTGCACGTCAGATACTGGCCTTTCCAGCTACAGAGCACGTTGCGGAGGACATTGTGTCATTCTGAAGGCTGAAAAAAAAGCAAGAAAAATGCACACTAACTCCCTGTCTCTGTATGTTCCCTCAGGTCCTCATGACAATTGATAATTGGTTGAATGCTCAATTTAAATAGAAATTGCCGTGTTTACATAATTCTTTTTTTTTGCTAAGAACCCATTTTTAATTTGCAGATGTGCCAGCAGTGCCGGTGCATCAGACATTCCATGTGGGAAAACATTTAAACATGTGTTTTAAGCAAGGACTATTTTATCTTGAAATTAAGTGTTTTGTTTCCCCTCCAGCCCAAAGCTAGTAGGTCTAGTGTTTGGTGGGTGTAATTCAAGTCCTGAACCACTGGCAGAATTGGGACAATTTTGGACTAGTATTCTTTAACCTGTGAATTTATGGCAGGGCCACTGATTTGAGGCAAGTAATTTCTGGCAACTAAAAAACATCTGAGTGGAAACGTTTATCCTGTGGCTCGGGTAAGTACCTCCACAGAGGGATTTATCTCCAGACCGAGAAACTGCTGTAACCAGCTGCTGGGTGGTGGCTTGGGCTCCGGCAGAGGGAGCTGGGCGGCAGGGAGCGTGGAGCTGGTGGTGTGGGGCAGGCAGCGGGGAKGCTTCCCCCCTCAGGCTGAGGAAGATGGTTGTTTTGGAGCCTTATTTATTGAGAAGGTGGCTGAAGCTTTAGGATTGGGGTGCCACTGGAGCAATAAGGGCCATGCATAATCACTCGGCTACCAGGGCAGTCACCCAGCCATTCACCTAGCCAGGCAGTCACCTAGCCAAGTTCAGTCCCTCCTCTGCTTGAGGGGGTTTGAAACCACATCTTCAGTCTTATGCCAGAAGTGTCAATCGTTTAGCAGCTGGAAAAATAGGAGATGTAGTTCTAACGCCTCTTGCTCAGAGGAGGAATTGAACTATTGCCTGTTAACACTGTGCTTTCCTGTAAATAATGACCTGGGGACCTCAGTTTTCTATTTTCTTCTTTTCTAGAGGTTGATGCGGAGACTTAAGGTAAACAACATTACTTTTGAGAAATTAAATTTACTGTCCAATTGAACTGTGGCTGCTCTCCAGGACCCATAGGGTCCTGTTTGTTTGGTTTGGTTTTGAAACTGTCTTTGCAAGCAAAATTTATTGAGGATAAATACTCTCACCCATTGGTAATCAAGCATTGAACTGGTAGTGGAAAAGGAGGGATTATAATCCCTACTTTCTCCCCGTTACCTCTGGCCCACATAAGGTGTACTCCAAATCACGTGCTGTGATTACGGTTGCATAGGTCTCCTCTGCTCCCTGTACTACAGTCCCTTTAGTCCAGAACTGTATTTATCACTGGTAACCACTGTGCTTTGTAGAAAGTCTCATCAGATCTGATCTTAAATTAGTTTAATTGCAAGTAAAGAATTTTGCTGGTTAATTCCATCCTCTTCTGATTTGCCAGGTCCTTTGATCTTCTGGATCACTGATCAGAGTGTCACGTCCCTTTCGTTCCTTGGCTAAATCCATCTTGCCCATAGATCTGACAAAACGTTTGGTTCCCAGATGCATTCCTGATGAGAGCTGGCCAGGAATTTCCTGACAAAGCATGTCTTTGTTGAAAAATGCCCATTTGTAAAATCTAAATGCTTCACAGATGCGTCTCTTCTTTGATGTATTTTCAGTGAATTACAGGAAGGTTTCTGCTTTTGGGATTTGCTCCAGATTGAATTGCCATGAGTTTGGAAGTCCAGCAAAGCCTGCCTTGAGAAAGGGGTTCAGGGGGATGTTATACTCCTTATTCTGTGGAAGTGGCCTCCCTGGCTGGCTCAGATAATGTGACAGCAGTCTGTTGAGTCCTGTGGAGCCAGAACTCGCTGGGGTGATATCCAGCTTTTAAATTTCAGATCCCAATATTTCAGGGTCCTGAATATGCTGACATTTTTTAAAAAATGTGAAA
Organism: Phoebastria nigripes; assembly: GCA_035582835.1. NCBI lineage: Eukaryota > Metazoa > Chordata > Aves > Procellariiformes > Diomedeidae > Phoebastria > Phoebastria nigripes. Next base: position 150,235 of record JAYKAV010002053.1, on the reverse strand, counting down.
ATTTCACATTCCAGTTGAATCTCATGCCTTGGTGGGAGATGGAAGAACACCTACATTCAAACCAGGGGTATTCCTGAGAGATTTTCCCAGTTCTGCAAAATCTGGAAATGCAGCTTTTAAAAATTGAATTCCCCAGGCTGAAGAGGGGAATAAATCAGGGTACATTTTTGCTATTGAAAACAAGAAAATAATGCAATGTTTTCATGTTTTGGGGTACAGAGACTTAGGGACTGAAAGCCTTTGTTTATCCCTAAGTCAGGCAAAATATAGGAAGCTTATTTAGACAGTGGTAATGCACAGCACGAGCAGCGGCCTTTGGCTCTGTTCAGGAGGGTCTGAGAAGGACAGCAAGTTCAATCTCAACATCCATTAAATCTTTAACCTTTCTTGCTATTCTTAACTGAAGCTGGTGGAAGAGGAAGTGGGAATATTTTAATAGATTGAAATGCTCTCTTCATGAATTATTTTTCTCTGAGCGGATGAAATGCAGCACCGTATGGACACATTATGTTCTCATGGTCTGCCTTGTTTAAAGAAACATTCATACCAAGCACGGTCACAAATCTTTAAATGGTTTCTTTATTATTTTTCTCTTGTTATTGTGCCTCTGCGGGGTCTACATAGAAGAAAATCAGTAGATCAGCAGAATGCTGCTGCTATTGCGGAGCCTTTGTGTAGATCTGTATGGCAGTATAAATATGAGCAATATTTCGCTGAATCCCATCCCTCATTATTTTGGGGCCATTTCCTCAGCAGGCTGTCACACAATACTAAGGACAAGTTGGGTTCACAACTACTTGAATGAAGCAGAGAATAAAAGAATATGTGCCCCTTTGTGGAAAGAAAACCTGCCTAGGCCCAAATAGAAGAAAATCATCACAAATGCACCTTGTATCTACTTGCCTAAGCAGACCTATTCATTTCTGTACAATATGCTTTCCAGTCCTCAGGTTGTCTCTCAGCCCGTTTTTTTTTTAAATCAGCCCATCATAAAAAGCACACCAGAGATAGATTTTGTTGACTCACTTCTTTAAAGCTATCTTATAAATATGCTGTAAGTATATTTGTGAGAATTCAGAGCTCTACAGTCCCAGCTTAAAAGCTCAGTTGGTTTTTAGCTGTGTCTCCACCTAATGCCTGATAGAATCACAGAAGGACACTAAAACCCCCCTATAATCCTATTACATTGGAAAAGTCTGTTATTTGAATCCTTCCATGGAAGGGACCTGCCACTTGTCTCAGGAACAGCAGAGGAGCTGTGGCTGCCCAGCATTCCCCAACCATGGAGGAGGTATCCTAAGTATGGGGGCAATTTTAGAGCCCGTAGGCTTAACAGATCAAAGGGAGGATACTTTCTTGGTGGAAGGATTGCAAGGAAGCCCCAGGCCCAGTTAAAAGGATACTGCAGAAATTCAAGCAACTGATCCTGGAACAGCAGGCAACTGACTTCAAACTGGCAACCTCTTTCCTTAATGCTCCTTATCATTTAGCATTCTGCAGGAAATCTACACACTGGTGATTTAGAGCCCTGAGTGGGGCAGGCAAGCTACAATAATGGGATCATATCTCTGTCATGGCTGGGGCTCCAAATGGCATTTTTCATTTTAATCTTGAAAATGCTGCCCCTGGAAACAGTAACTTAATCAGAGCCTGCAAAGAGATTGATTTTTTTTTTTTTTTTCCCCCCTAAATTGTCTTTGAGGAAATGCTCGCAAATCATTTTACAACTTCTTCAACAGAAAAAGTTCTTTTTCTTGGTTTTTCAAAAAAATAGAGTTAATCTATGAAAATGAAAAAAAAATTAAGATTTTCTTATTGACTCTGCATTTTTTTATTCTGGAAACAATGAACGCTGCTGTTCACTGGGAAAAAAAAATGATAGTGTGGTATCTTCTCACAGGTGTAGTGTGACAATTCTGGGAATGTAGAAGGTCAGAATGCTTTTCTTGTATCTCGTTTTTGCTGATTCAGTTTGAGTATTAACTAGATACACTGTCTCTAGCTGCACCATCCCTATTTTGTATATATTCATTTTCTGCCACCTGCACTTAGGCCATTAAGTGCTTACTGTTTTTCATGTTGTAAGGATTATGAAATCGGGATTGTTAATGCATTTATTTTCAGAAAATACTGTCTCTTCATCGGAATGTATCTTTGTCGCTTCCACAGCAGGCAGAATAATTGCTACCATACAATTAAACAYACTCTTAGACAACAGGTTTCGAATAAAAAACCCAAGAAAAACCATACACACACACGCACGCACGCACACACGCCCCCTTCCCTCCCAATACCTGAGATGTTATACATTACAACTGAGCATACGATATATTCCAGTGATGCACAGATATGGCCTCCATTGTTATAACTAGTTATCTATAGTTAGTAAACACATTTCCCATATTTTTACAAATGATGCTTAATTAATATCTCTGTCCAGTAGGCTTTCTCTGACACTCAGGGGAGCAGGCTGAGCACCATGAGTAGAGAAATGGGCAGTAAACAGCAGGGACCCCCCCTACAGAGACGCCCCAGGAGCTGGAGAACCATGGGTGGGATGGTGGAGGGGTAGGGCTGGGTTCAGCCACCCACACCCCTTGATTTTGGGGATTTCTTCACAGACTTGAACTGAGAGGCCTGTGCTCTTGGCAGCCCTCATGCCAAAGCCACATGGGCACAATGTTATGGCTGAGCTTACGCGTCTTACGTGAGCGCATCGCCTGTACTACTGCTGTCGCCTGTTCCTCATTCAGAGGTGGCTCRGGTCCAGCCGGCTCAGGAAGTGGGCTCAGGGAGCTAAATTTATCCTTACCAGCCTTTATAAAGGTGCTGCAAACTGCTGCTCCTCTGGAGGAATTGGGAATAGGAGAATGAAAATAYATTCTAGATGTAGAAATGTAGAAAATACAATAGAAAATACAATATATATGCAGAGGCAGGAGGTGCACTGTTCCTTTAGGCAGGCTCACAAAGTAACATGAAGATGCCGTTTTTGGGCTTTTTTTGTCTTTTTATGCTGAGTGGAGCTCCTGAGAACAGGGTATATTTCAAATGTAGTTAATTAAAGACTGCTTTGTTTGTAATTCCATGTGGAATTGTCCATGATTGCAAGTAGTTTGAAGAAAAACAATACACAGCATTTTTCCTTTGGTGCTGTTACTGGTTTAAGTGTTATGTACTACTGTGGTATCTGCCAGAAAGGAGGAAGCTATACGAATGTTGCTAGAGCTGTTTGAAAATTAACCTCTTCCTGTTGAAAAGTTGTGATGAAAGCAAATTGCCAGGGCAGAAACTTGCCAAAACCAAAAAGCTGAAAAATGATAACATTTTGGATTTCTGTAACATCACTGACAAGGAAAGCCTTCCAGTCAGGAAAAAAATAAATGCAACACTACCCCATCCCTTTGATTTTTTCCAGCCCACCAAAACCTGTTTCTTTTCTGTTTAAAGAACAGTTTTTCATTCCTGATGTATTTTAAATTTAAAATGAAGGGGTTTTTTGTTTTGTTTTGTTTTGTTTTTTTTTCCTTCCCCCAAAAGGTCTGTTTGTCAAAAAGCTATTTTCTCTGGAACACCATTTCAGCTGAACAGTTTCAACAAGCTCTTGTTGCTTCTGAACTCAGGCTTCCTGTGTAGTAACACATTGTGCTGTTGGCATGCTCCTCTAACTAACAGCCTATAGCATATTTAGTATCATCTGTTCCTATTTCCTTTGCTAAGACATGGGCATTGTGCCTTATACCTTTGTATCCTTGGATCATTGATATTTATGTTGTTTTTAAAAATAAAACCCCACTTGCAGCTTAAATATTCCTTAACAAAATTTCATTTTTTACTAAACCCTACTCTGGGTTTAATGTAATAATGCAATAAAAGCAGTGTGGGTATTGCTGAGCTGGTTGGCATCTGTTGCAAGGTGGTGAGCATTTTCATTTTCACTGAAGGTCACAGGATGAAGGTGCTAAATACTTGGCTCCTTGGGCCCATGCTACATATGACTGTGAACATTTGTTTGCATAGTCCTGGTTAAAAAAAAAAAAAAAAAAAAATCATTATTATTCCTTGATGTAGAAACAGAGATACCTAAGTACAAGACAAATTTGCTAGCACAGAGGAGCCAGGGTAGAATTTGTCACATTTTCTGTTGGGAAAGGTCAGCAGGAAAATACTGCTCCTAAACAGAAGCAGGAGGTATGGCTGGGGTAATTATTTATTATAGGGCTGTTTCAGAATTACTCTGCTTCCCCTGTGTTCTTTTGGGCTGGTGACATTTGCACTCCCCTGGCCCTGGGACYGTGTTTGAAGACAAATCTGAAAGAATAAACCCAAAGGTCACAAGGCATGGGATTCATCTAATCAAATACAGACGTTTACACTACACATACATGGTGTTTATCCATCACCATTGGCTCTCTTTGCAGTCAGAAATGAAAAGTAAGCACTTCTGTGGTGTGAGTCAAGCAGCTATTTCATGTGGTCAGAGGAATCTTGTCCTGGAAGGACTGCAGAGAAGGGGCAACCAGGTCASAGATGGACATCTGTGCTGCAGCTATCATCTCAGGCTCCATGAGGTGAATCCCAGCTGGAGGATCTTTGCCTGAACCTTGCTCAGAAGATAAGAAACCTGCTTGTTTTGTGCTAGAGTTGCRTATGCATCTCTCCCTGTCAGTCATCTCCTGGGACTATCTTGTAGCTAATCTGGGGTACCGATAAATGTGTGATCGCTGAGAACACTTAAAAATTATTTATAGGACAACACTCAGGTTTTAAGCCCATATGTTGTGGAACCCTGCTTATAAGAGTTCTGTAATCTTACTTTCAGTGAAGAGTTTACTATGTTAATAGTTAAAGTTGATCAACAGTAAGGAAGACTCAGTGTTATTATTGGTCTTCTGGTTGGCAGCAATAAGGCAACGATCAGGTTACTGGATGTAATTTTAGCAAAAGAAAATCCTTCTCCCAAAGAGCTTACAATAATAGTTCAACCTGGATCATGTTCCTGGGACTCTCYTTGGTTGTTTTTGCCATATATAAAAATGAAGTTAAAATTGGCCCAAATTAATTTGTATCGTAACTCCAGCAATGCTATTTCAGGCTGGATTTCATATTCATGCCTTCACTGAAATTCTGAGAGGTATCAGAGTGTTACATCTAAGATGAACTCAGTGCAAAAATGCTTGCCAAGGGTCATTTATCTTCAGGTGTAAAAGACTAGGATAAAACCTGAGGAGACTGTTCTGCCCAGGTGAGGTACAAGATTTGATTAGAAACAATTAGTTTAATGTTCTGCAGATGCTGAGGACAAAGCAGGAATGACACTTTATCATACCCTTGGACCTTTCCACTGGGAACCTTCTAATCTGTTGCTGCTGTGTCTTGGARTATGGTCCTCTAATACCTCATCTTGCAGGCTATGATTTGAAAATTTGTGTTGAAGCTCTTAACACTTACTGGGAGACATCAAGCTCAGACCACAGYGCTGAGTCTGTCTGCTTCTCCCTGCCTGGCTGCCTGCTTATGTACCTTGCTTGGACAACTCTCTTAAAAATGTCCGACAATGCCATTTGTGTGTGTTTTCCAACAAGGTTATTATCGCTGGTTCTGCTTTTCCCATTGAAGTGTGGGAATGAACACAATTTCCAAGACTAGAAAGCACCACCTTGGGCATTCAGCACACCTCTTGTTTCAACACATAGTATGGAAAACCAGCACACTCATCTTAAAGATAAGCTGTTCTGACAGTTATTTACCTCTCAGTGCTGGCAAGTCAGATCTTACTTCAAAGTGGAATTTGTCTGACCTTGCCTCCAGTCAACAGTTTCTTTGTTGGTAAGGCTAAAGAGTTGCCCTCTACCAGGTCTGTTCTTTGTTTGCCCCTTCAGGCCTACCTCCTCTCTGTTTTGTCTTCCATAAGGTATGTTTCAACCCCATAAGGCTTATAACACAAACTTTGCTCTCAAGCCYTTGGTTCTTTTTCCTGTCTTCCTATGCACATGATCCATATCACTGAGGACAACTCAGACCACATCACTGTGGACAACTGAACCAGGCCTGGTATTCCCAACTGGCCAGCCCCCTGTACAGCGGCAAAATCCTTTCTCTACTGTTTGATATTCACCCTTTTTGGATGTCAAGGACTAAAACAACGCTTCACGCTGCTCAGTCTGACAACTCCCATGTACCATCCCTGGATTCTGTGTTCCTATCCAGCAGGTGGGATCTGCATCCCACCCTTTGTCATATTTCAAGGTATTTTTTTCAATGCATTGGAGCCAATTTGCCATGCAATTGAAATCCTTCTGTAAGRGCAAGCATCTTCCTCATTATTTGCTACCAGTCTCTGTAATCTGCAGACTTTGTTGACAACGATTACAAACCTTGGTATGGACCTATATTTAAAACGTCACCTTAGAAGACTGAATAGGGATCACAATTAGTGTATGATATATGGGCTCACTAATGGCATCTTTTTAAAGACAACCATAAAACTTTGAAAAGCCCTTGTAGCTCTTTTAAAGTTGATGGCAAAGGTATAAATGGCAAATAATTTTCTTTATATTTGTATCAGTACGCTTTTGGAATAGTTTAATCTGTTATATTAAATGTTTATGACTGGAATCAAATTATTATGGTTTGTTGAATCAAGACCCATCCATAACAAAGTATGGTCTCTAAGCAATTGTATGGACAGCCACAAGGGACTAGTAATGAAAACAATAACAGGAAAATTGCAGAATAATAAATTGTTTTTCATGTCTAACTTTCCAAAAAGCTTTCTCTTCAATTATATTTGTTCTGTTACAGATTTCTTTACTTAGTTTTCAGTTATTCTTCTGTGCTAGTCTCTTCTGTTAGCAGATGAATTCTTTCTCCTTTTTTCCTCATCACATTAGTGGTCACAGGCATGTCATAACATGATTAAGCATTTCTTGGAATAAAGCAGAGTGGAAAGTGTGACCAGAAAAGATTTGACAGTTCAGTCTAGTCTAACACCATGCAAGGCAGGAAATGTCTGAATGACTTAATGAAAAACAAAATAAGGTTAAATCTTGTGAGATTGTGGGGACCTTTAAATTATAAATCATTAAAAATGACACACTCAAAGGCACTGTAATACTGAGTTGGGGCTCAACATTTCAGGTTGCTTCTGAGAAAATTTCTGAAGCCTAAAGCTAATTGGAATATTTCCCAAGTTGTTGTTGGTTTTTTTTTTTTTTTTTTTTTTTTTTTTAATAAATTTAAATGGAAAGAGATTTTATTATTTAGTCAAGTCTGGATATCTTGTGCTGTGTTGACACCACAGATTTTGCAACATGTCTTCTTTAGACTCAGGAAGTATAACTGGCTACATGCAAAGATGAAACAGGTGTGGGACTAAGGAAAAAGTTAAAATTAAAAATAAAAGTGTATTTACATTGGAAAAATTATGTCCTTTTAGGTCAGAAAGAAGTCTCAGCTCTGATAGCTGGGCTGTGGTGTGTCTCATCTGCTGCTCTCAACCTGGTATTTACTGTGCAGTGATGAAGCTGCATCCTCATCAGAGCAGATGAACCAGGCATTTCCAAGACGGGGAGTAGATGTCTCCTTGGCTATACTGTGAAGCACCTTCTGGGGGTAGCCATGCTCAGGGTTGAAAAAAACAATGTAAGAGCTTGAGCAAGTACAGGGGAGAGCTGGCTTACACACTTGWCTTCCATAGAGAGCTGCCTTTGTTCCCAAATAGCTCTGTCCAGACTTTGACATCTCCCTAGGGTGAAAGCTAACATGTTTCTAACTGCAGGGTTCTCTCTGGGACAGGGAAGATCCAAGCATAATCTGCAGACTTTTGATCCAAGGATTTTTAATTCAGTTGTGCCCCTTTAGATCACTGGATGCATGGTAACACTGTGAATCTAGAACTAGAATTTTTAAATGGAATTAAAATATTTAATGGAAACTATCAGTTTTGTTGAAATAGGTACTACGTATTATCAAGGCATACTTTGCTTTCATTTTATATGTTTACATTCTGGAAGTGTAAACAGTAAGCTGAAGTATTCTGATAATGACTTCCATTATTTCCTATATGCTTTTTTAGTGCTCCACTGTGAAAAAGCTGAGATTTTCCACTTTTCTRTCCAAAACTTTTGAAAGGTCAGAATTTGCAAGGTGCCAAGTGTGTGTATTTTGAATTTGAATTTCAATATAGAAAAATTGAAAAATATGTTTTTCCCTAAAAGAATGAGGGAAGAGGAAGACATACAGAGACATATATCCTGACTCTGAACCAGAACAGCAGAAGAAAAGTGAGCTATCAGTAGAAACATATTTTACTGTTGCTTGTAATCTGTGTTTTCCATTCACACCAATTTCTGAGCAGGCTGGGGCCTATTTTGCATTTGTTGTATGTAAGTAACTCCCATTGTTGAAAATGGAAATTATTTGTTGTATCAAAGAAGAAAACGTGGTTAGAATGTGATTGTAACTGTTTTTTTTCCTAATTTTCTGTACTGTGTGTTATTATTTTGTGGAGTGCCATCTTTTTATTTTTTCTGCAGCGTTTCTCATATTCTGAATAAGGCCAGCTTGCAGTAATTTCAAGAAGAAAGGCATCCTTTGCTTCAGTGTGCTATCATTTCAGGGCTCTCTGCAGGCAAACCTGCAGATCTGGATAGTTTTTTCCCCTCCATTTTGGTCTGTTTTACTTTGTTAAAGCCATGCTGATGGTCCCAATGATCTCTGCTCAGCTGCTGAGTTTAAGTACAAACTGGAAGCTCACAGCAGTCCTTCTGGCTCATACCATCAATTTTAGGTTCATAGGTTTTTAACACTAAAGAGCTTAGCACATCACCAGGAGAAACTAGAAAGAATTTCTCAGCTGGGGGGGCAAGCTGTCTCAGTATTGGAAGCCATGAAAGGGAAGAATCACACTTCTGTTACCAGGGTAATGCTGTTAATGATTCAAATATTCCTTGGTTATGCACTGAGCAAGCTAATTTTTTCCAAACAACTGTGCAGATTCAGAATGATCAGATCTTGTGACCTTTATTGACAAGGGGAATTTTGCCCTTAAATTAATGTGAACGATGGGCCTTGTTGAATAGCTTCAACGTGGAGGARCTGATTTGTGCCAAGCACTCAATGCTGTGCAGGAAAGCAGCACAGAAGCCATCCTGTTGCTTCTGCCTTTCCTTGCATAGTCATATTTGTGCTCTGGTTGTACAGAGAGTGGAGTTGCTACTAACAAGTGAAGTTTCAGTAGTGTCCTTGTGATCTAAATTTTTTTTTTTTTTTTTTTTTTTTTTTTTTTTTTTTTTTTTTTTTTTTTTTTTTTTTGCAGATTTAGATCTGGTTGGAAACCATGTGTCTCCAGACTAAAGGATCCCAGGATGGAATTTGTCTATCTGGCTTTACTTCACCTTGTAACACGAAAGTCTTCATCTGAGCTTTCCCTCTACCTTTGATTGTCATTTGTGAGAAATGCACACTTTTATGCCCTAGTTCTAAAAGCTGAGGTAAAAGAGATCAAATGAACTCATCCTTCCCAGAAGAGGGATATTCCCATCGCAGTTCCAGAGGTAGCCATATTTGCATGTGAAAATACCCAGTATCTGAGAAAATCTCTCTCAAAAGGACAACAAAATCATTTGGCATGAAACAATGTGATGACAAAATATCTCAGAAAGCCTTTTTTTTTTTTTTTTTTTTTTTTTTTTTGTAGACATATGGCTGTGGTTCAAAGATCTGTTGGCTGACTCCCTGGCTGATTCCCTCTGGAGTATAACTGTGCACTGCAAATAAATCTGTCACCTGAACAGATGCCAGTGACATTTTTTATCCTGCAAACAAGTGGCCTGCTTCCTAAACATCACTGTATGAGAAAGGGATGAGGTGCTTGAGCAACCAATTATAAGAATCACTGTCTCTTGTCTCTGGTCAGTTTTCCACTCATTGTTGAATGATTGAGTGCACCCAGTCTCAGTGTCGAAACTTTCCTTTGCTAAATTCAGGCTACTGATAAGCCACTCTGAAGTACATTGGAAAATTGAGATCCTTAATGTTCCTACCCAACCAAGAGAAAGGAGAAGCTGCTGGATGTAAGAGTATGAGCCTGTGCTGCCTAAGGACAACTGATGAGTCAGGCTCTGTACTGCTGTGGTGCTATAAGAACTGCTGCTGAATGCCAAGTCTTGCCAACTGTGAAATTACTATTTCTGCTTGATAATGTTTTGTTTCAAAGCAGGATTTAGAGAAAAGGCAATAACTGAACTTTTATAACAAATCAGACTGCTTGTCAGAACTTTTTCCTTTGGTCTTCAGCCAACAGTCACATTTTGGAAAGCTTTAGGCTTGATATCACCTCAAGTGGCACACAATTTTCATTTTTTCCCCAATTCATTGGATGATTTGGTTGAATTGATTGAATGTTAAAGGAATACAGTCACTATTGTTTTGCCAAATAGGGATATACTCCTTTAAAACCATGCTTGCACATTGAAGTCTTTTATATGGTTAAAGTAACTATTGTTTCCAACACACTTGTAAAAGGGAATTTAGGGTTTGATTACAGAGTTAGACTAGCAGCCTTGGAAACTGAAATCCTCAATTTTTTTACTAACTTGGTAGAGGAAGGAAAACTTTTCTACCTTAACAATGCCTGCATAGATGCCTCTAGGATAGTTCAGATATCATCTGGATTTTGAGGTTTCTTTGCTGAAAGTACAAAAGGGACATTGGCTATCATGGAATTTATATTTCTGTCAGTTACACCTGTCTAAGATCTTAACTGAGCAAGGTACTTGGGCCTGGGTGTAGTGTCCAGTTTCTGAGCAGTATTGCTGAGTTTAACAAGCCTGCTCAAATGCCTAAGTACTTTGGCTGAGATGGAGTCTAAGGGCATCAATTAATTTTTGTAGTATTCTACGCAAATAGCTTTCTGATATGTGCATTTGTCCAGTGGTTTCTGAAGGTCAGCAATCCAGTAAGGAATTGGAGGTGTAAGAATCTGCTTCCTATTTTTAATTGTCAGAATCAGTCAGCTTCTCTGCTATTCTTTTCCAGAGGGAATAATGATGCTAACTCCACCCGTGGTTTTTGAAATAGGCAACCAGGATGTACAATCTAAGGTGAAGTGAAACCAAATTTCTAAGAATCATTTTGAAGTATTGATAGTGCCAGTGTTTTCTTAATAACCAGCAGGCCATGATGCACAGTTACCAAACTCCAAACAAAATAAATAATATTAGTTGGAATARTCTGTCCTGTACTTATGAGAACTGATAACATTAATGCTGATGTTTAAATATCTATGTTTTCACCATGTTTGCTTTGTATAGACTTACTCAGTGATTCATAAACTCTGAGCTATCTGTGGATTAGCTAGGCATCAGATCTGCCTCATGAAAAGTTTAGTCATTCCTCCTGCCACCTCTCCCACCTCCTTTTCTGCCATRAAATACTTTTATACAGATTATCATCCTGCCCCTGGGTAAGGTGGTGTAATGCAGTTTGACCTCTGTTGTCAAGAAGTCAAACAGCCCAGCTCTAACAAATAGGACTGAAATCACCAGATTCACTGAGATAAAGATGGTTGAAAACCCAAGCCAAATCTGACTGACAGATGGGTTACTTGAAGATTATGAAGTGACAACTTAATGAGACTTTTGGAAGTCCATCAAGTCTTAGAGAGAAAGGACATGGGTGAGAMATTTCTGAAGTAAATTTTATCTTAAATGTTGTTCTCATTCTCCTGCTGAAGCACAAACTTATCACGTAGCTTCTTGGCTGATAGGTTTGGAAAGAGACATGAGCAGGAAACTGCTTCAGAAATGGTTTTCCTGCAGGGGTATGGCCTAATGCTGTCTCAACTGCAACCTTTAGACCAGAGGGTGCCGGCATCCAGGGYGCCAAACGAGGCAGCACGGAGGGCAGTGGCTTCAGCACCACGGCCAGCGCCAGCGCCYCCGGGCTGACGGCCAGGATTCAGCACCACGGCCAGCKCCAGCGGCCCCGGGCGGGCGGGCCCACCGCGCTGCGCCCGGGGCAGCCGGCAGGACGCGGCGTGACGTGACGTGACAGGGCACGTCGTGACCACAAGTGTTAATCGTTTGTCCGCCGAAGAGATGACTGCTCAGACCGGTAAACTGCTAGTGCTGACCTGACTGTAAGGAAGAGTCTTTTTGTGCCTGGCAGGAGGTGGCTGGGATGAGCCTTGGAGAAAGCACAGAACCGGCAGAGCATGCTGGAGAGCGGGCACTGCCTGATGGAGCCTGTGCTATGGGAAAGAGATAGGCCTGGGATATGGCCAGACTGGAGGAGATGGAGCTGAAAGGGGTCCAGCCTGGGAGAGTGCAGCAGCAAGGCTTGGGGTACCTGACCTCAGAATCCAGAATGAGACCAGTACTRCCTGACAAAGGGTCTTCTTCACCCCTTCTCACACCCTATCCACTCCATGAGGATAATTCAGAGTAGAAGTACCCCATTACCTAAATTTCCAGAGATCTGTGCAGTGCAGCTAGTAGCTTTGACCCTGCTGATGATCACTGAGTGGCTGCCTGCTGATTGCTGCAGAGAGGGGTTTGCATTTCACTTTTTWAAAAAGTATGGGAAATCACACACATAGATTTTGTGGAAAGAACTTAGCAAAGATGAATAGTGAGTAGTTACCATAGGCCACAATAAGTCTTTCTTCACAAGCTTAATTTCTCCTACTCTTCCTGCACATTATCTTTCCTCAGGATCTCTGCTCATACAATATATAGCATGGAGCTGTCCTGGCAATGAGTCAGGTATGTTAAGGAAGTGGTTCTCTATAGGACTTGTCAAAGTAAAAAAAGTGTAMAAAAAGTGTAGTAATTGAGGCAAGGGACTGCAAGAAGAGATGGGGCAATCCTGATGTGAAACTGGTGATGTGCTGTCATGGAGAACAGGATTTTTAGTATCTGCCAAAGGGTTCCTCTACAGTGATGGGAAAATTGCTTAAACCAGGGTTTTCACATTTGGCCACTACTTGGACGTCTGTGTTTTCTCATCCCATATTTGAAGTGATTAAGATTCCTGATTTCCAGAGGTTTTGGCACAAGCAGCACCACCTGAGCTCACTGGAACGTGTCCATAAAAAAGAGGATTCTAGGAACATGCCGGGTGCTACATAACTGTAGGGATTATGAAAAATCAGCTCCCATGAAACTCAAATAGACTTCCAGTTTACAACTTCCAATTTCCATTTTAAACCTTCCTATGCTTAAATCTCTACCATTTCGTCTTCTTGAAGTGTTGGGAAATATAAATTTCTTCACATTTGAAAAGTTCTTACACTCAGTAGAAGAGCATGCAATATACATTCATAGACATTATAGCTGTCAATCCTCATTGCAAGCTTAAGTGCCATGGCATGTAGAGGCAAGAATGAAAACCCAGGSTAGAATAACTAAGAAAGCAGATAATGGCATAAATGGTATTTCACCTTTTGGCCACCTGTTGCAATACAGCCAAAGCCAGCAGTGACTGAAAGTCATYACCATTTGACAGCTGCTCCATGAGCTTTGTAAAATGACTGTGTAATTTTTCTCAGCCTTCTTTCTTGTGGACAGGTGTCCATACCATGATTAGCACTAATTGGCAACGTTGTTGGCAGTCACAGAAGGAAAACTAATGAAAGTATGAGTGTGGAGGGGGAATGATTTTCTCAGTCCCCAAAGCGATATGCCTGTCTATGTGCCTGCCTGTTCTGGGAACAGAATGTCAGCGCTGTGCCCCTATAAATATGTTGTTTATAAGAAGTCAAGTTCTTTTAAAAGASAGAAACACTGACTAGTTTAAAATGGAATTGAGGCTGACAATGGAAGAAAGACCTGGTTTAGGAAATTTTAAACTTCTGCCTTGATCAATGTTTGTTTGATTTAAACTTGGTTAGAAAGTGAATTTTGATTTCAGAAAGGGGGCAAATGTGGAGAAACAGCTTTGAAAATACAGCATCCCAAGGAGAACCGAGGGGTCCCTTTTCACAAAAGAATAATACCTAGTTAGGATATCATCTAGTCTGTCTCTTGAACGTTGTCATCACAGTCTTCATGACATGATCAAGTGTGTGTCCGTCTCACAACAAAACACTGTCCACTGTCTGAATGTGACTTTATATCTACTTATCTGTTGGAATTATACAGAACTGTTGGTAGATATAAGACCAGAGTTTGCTTCATGCCTGCCAGGTGAACACTCAGATACTTATAACATGATTGGGGAAGACCATATGTAGCAGATGCAATAAATTCTCTACTCATTTGAATCAGCAAATCTCTGATTCTCTCACTATGTGATATAATATCTGAATTTTGGTGAATGTGGATGATGTCTGTATGGTCTCATCAGTAGGAAAGGGTCATGGTGACCAGTGCATAATGACCTATTCAGGAAGTTACATCACTCACTCTGAACAAAAATCTGGATTCTGATGTCATCTTCTATCCTAGTCATTATTCTTTCCCCAGACACCTTAAAATTCTTACCTGTTCTCTTAAGTTTGAGTTGCTAAGTCAAGACTGCTTCATACCTACCAGTTCTGCAAACCTACAAGCAATCTTCTTTGCCATAAATGTTTATACTGTGGTCTTTTCCTGAGGTAGAGGCTGATAGGTATGCAGCCAAACATACCATAAGCTTGTCCAGGTTTGTACATGATTCTGCAGTACAAATGGAAAAAAAAAGTGCCTACTAGTGATCAGACAGGGGCAGCTGGTGCTGAGGGAGGGTACAGTAATGTATAGTTCTTAGCTCTCAGAGCAGTCCAAAGTGAAGCATGTGTCTTAGAAGGACGTGGGAACAGTAAAAAGAAAAAAGATGAGGATTGTRTGTGAGGAAAAAGAGAAGATCATCCCTAGGAAGTGAAGGTGGGTTGCTGAAGGAGAGCTGAGTAGGTGTGGGAGGTTATGATACTGTTGTGCTACCATGTACGAAAAAGAGAGGGGGCACACATTGATTCTTGTGCATCATTGTGTTCTCCTCAATGACTTATCAGCATGGAGCTAACTGCATCTTGTATAATGGATGTACTTTCCGTAGGATCAATACAGACTCATCACACAGCTGGCAGTATTGAACATCTTTTCTGTCTCAGCCTACAGCATTTATTCTCTCTCTTGTTGCTTATCCCACCTTATGTGTTCTGATGACATGGCATTAATAGGTTTTGTTGGGTAATGTTAAAAAAAGCTCGTCTCCACACACACATAGGAGTACAGAGGAACAATGGCAATGGGGAACCTGAATAATACCCTTCTCTAACCCCTCCCCGGGCTGTCATGGGAGGGCAACCAGCCCCATGGTGTGAGGGTGACACCCATCACAATGACTCAGTGGAAAGGGTCTCTGGAGCACCTTTTGGACAGCAGGGATAGCCTACAGGGATAAGAAACTTATTATGGGAAGCCAGGAAGAGTATTTTGGGACTGCACAAGATTTTTATGGGATGTTACTGGGAGGAACCAAAGGTGGAGAAAGGGATGGATCTAGGTGATTTGGGGAGGAAAAAATTTGGGAAAATAGAGGGGTAAGGGCTGGTTCCATGTAAAAAGGTTGCTGGTCAGTATGCTGCCATGCCTGCCTCCTGGTCAGGGCAGTCTGTCCTGTCTTCTCATCAAACTCCATTTCTAACTATTTTCCTGGGTGAGGGACTCCTTATTCTGTGTACATGTGTGTGCGTGTAGGTCTGCTCCAGCAACTGGAGTAGGACCACAGGCCATAAGGTGCCAGCACATGGGGCGTGTGAGGGTGCACCTGTCAGCGTGTGATCACTAGCGAATATCAAGCCAGTCTAGCTGCTGAGATGGATAAGTGGCCTGGGAGCCAGGTATTGAAGCAGCCATAAGTCTGGGCCAGATACTAGAGAGACCAGAGGGGCTGAGAGTTGACTACTGGAGGGACCAGGGGCTCCAAGTCAAATACTAAGGACACCGTGTGGTCTGAGCATGGCCTGAGAGACCCGTTTGGGGGTGTGTGTGGCCAGCTACTGTGGGGCTGATGCTGTGTCTGCATGTGAATGTATGTATGTGCCTGTCTGYGAAGTGAGGGGTCTGTACCAGCAGCCAGCATGGGGTTTGCACACCACATGTTGGCAGCTGGAGAGACCTGTGATCCAACATCCAGGTACTGGATAGACTGAGTGTGTAAGACCAGCTATTGGAGGGATCCATATTGTATACATATGAATATATTTCCCATTAATGGACCTTCWTCCTGATCAGCCAGAGAAGACATTGGTGCTGTTTGAGTCTGTGTGAGTGCTGAGTATTTCTGTCTATATTGTTCTGTGTGGCTTGCTGGGTGTATACATATACGTGTGCTGTATACATGGGTGTGTGCATGTACCTACTGGGAATACATGGTCATGCTACTTGCTGGCTGGATCTAGGGGCATGGAGCTGCAGCAGCCTTGCCTCTATTGGGCTACTGGGTTCGGCAGCCCCTAACAGGTTTTATTAAAGTAATACTTAGTATATATAATCGTCATGAATGCAGAAAGTATCCTGGCAAAGTCTATGTTTGGGTATTCCCAAACTTTGGGAGACTTTGGATATTYTTCCAAACATGATCTTGTCTCTTGAGAATGAGGAAGATAACCCGTGGGAGGTAAAGGTCCTAAAACAAAGGAAGGAAGGAGAAATAGGAAACATTATATTTGGGCTGGTCTTCCCTGTGGTACATCTATTGTTATTTTCTAGAGAAATCTAGTCTTTTTATATTTCTGTTTCTCTTTAATAAGTAAAACAACCACAGAAAAGAAAAATGTAAGTGATGTACCGAGGTTAGCTTTTTTGGAGAATGATTCCCCTGCTTCCCTTGCTAAAGCGCCTATAGGTATTACTCTGTTAGGATAATTGTAGCATTTTATCATGTTGGCAGATCCTTGGTAATAATTTTTGTTCCCATTAAGCAACAATAGATGCAAGGAAACCTTGGCTCAGGACACCTGTTGGCAGCTTCACAGCTGCTGCTGAATTGGAATTGCAGCAGTAGTTGTCACTCCAGACAGGATGTCACCTAAGAGAGAGCTGGCATTTTAAGGGCTGCTGCCTGCTTGTAAAAGCCTTGGCCAGTCTGAGAGGCCTGGCTCTTAGAGCACTGCCTCATCCTCCTAGTACAGCTCTCCTTTTACCTGTTGCAGTTAGAGGCAGCAGGTGATTTATAGGATTGTGAGAACACAAAAACCAGAGACATAGGATCATGGATCTCCAATTCCATTTCTGTGATAAAAAGTAAAGGGTTAGGGCGAATGCTTTTCAAACCTAAGAAAGTTATCTTCTGCTTTTATTTATAGTCATTTATAATGCCAGATATTTTAAGTATTTTAAGATCAATGACAATATACCCATTAATTAATGTATTTACCTGATGACTATGGCAGTAACAATATTTTAAGAAAAAGGAAGAAGTCTTCAAGTAAATCCCCACTGCATGGTGTTCAYATGTTGTTGCCACTGCTGCTTCTTTGCAGACGTTTTCTGTCCCAGAGGGGTAAAACTTCAAATTGAATCACTGCAGGGTCACACTCCTCACRTCATTTGTAAATGTATGCTGTGAATGAGATTATGTTTTAGTAACAGCACAGACTGGTTAAAATGTCATGAATTAATTACACTGGAAACACTGGAGAAGCTTTGAACCTGGGGGCAAAGCAGTAATGAAAAGGAAATAAAACTCCTCCCAAATGCTACATATCTTCATACTCAGAACTGTGTTACTATAATTATAGGGCAATGATAATTGTTTTTTTGATATGAAATTGTAACAATAAACATTCTGTGCTGCAAAAGTACAATCTTTCTTGTAGCTGTCCTCACATGGAAGCCAAGATGCTACATTCCTTCGCAGGGGGCTCAGCTGTATGAATGTCTCTTAACTGGACATATGTTTTTTGTCTTGGAAGGTTATGGTTCCCGATAAGACAGAACTCCTTTGCCAAAACTTGAAGGATAAAACTGAGCATCTGTGAATGTAGAAGGAGAAATAATAATATTGAAAATGATTTCTTAAAAACAAAAATAAAGGTAGCCAGTGGAAAAGTCAGGCTAAAGTTGAGGAAGAACCGTATACAGCTCCCCCTCACCACCCTGCCCACCCTCAGGCTGGCACTCTATGCACCAGAAGTTACCCAGATGCCCTCAACTCTGACACTGTTTGACTTATACTTTTTTGTATCAAGCATTGTTGGTATGGCACAGGGGCAATACACTTTAAGGTTACACACATTTTAAATCTCACAATTTCAGCACTCTACATTTAAACTCTGTTCAGCTTGATGCATTGATTCCCAAAAGCTTTTGCTTTTGAATAATTCAAGAAAGTCAGCTGTCAGTAGGTATATAATTTGGAGAATTGCYTTTGTACTTTTTAAAATCCTGGAGCACGTGCCAGCAACTGACTGAAGCTCAATTTTAACAGTTATGTACTAGAGCTCAACTTGTACCGAGTTGTATTTATATGAACAGACCTTATGGGTTTAGACTTCTCCCATCAGTTTTGTACATAGACTCCAATATCACATTGGAGAGCAGTTTCATGTTGTGTTATTGAACTGAGAGTTGATAGGTCTGATAATTTCCATCAAGCTTTTCAATATGTTGTGATACTTGAATGTCAATGATGCATTTCTATAAAGCTGTGAGCGTTGCCAGTCTAATTTCATGTTATCGCAAGACACTAGAGCCACTTGAATTCAATCATGGAGTAAAAGAGTAAGAAACTCTCTAAAAGCGGGAGAGAGTGAAAAACTTTCCTGGGGAACCAAGACATCCTAGATGGCACTCAGCTGAAAAATGAAGTTTGGACGTAGAAACTAAAAGCATATAAGCAAAATATAAACTATTATATATAAGCTAAGCTGTATAAACTAAAACATAGGGCTCATAGGCACATGACAAGATTAAACTGAAGCCTAATGCATATAAAACGAGTTAATATAAAATACGTCTGATGAAATCAAGGCATTCAGCACTCTAAGTAACTCCCGAACAACACTATGAGCCTTATGGTCTCCTTGCTACTGAGGAGACATGGGTGGTGCATTGGCTGTTTTTATGGTATGAGGGTGCTGCTCGGGAATCAAACCCATGTTATGTTCAGCACTCTACAAGGATGTGATATGGAGACCTGCAGAGCCAACATCATTATATTTGCATGGAATCATGTGCATTTGGTACAAACTTTGGCTAAGATTTTTGCCACGTGTGAGATGGAGTAAATGATCTGGATCCTGGGGTTTACTTAAGAATAAACAAGATCAGAGCTTTTACCCCCACTTCCGTTTAGTCCAGGTGTTATCAAGGTTTACAACCAGTACCCACTGGTTGCAGCGAGCACTTAGCAGGCTTCTGCTTGACAATTCAAAAGTTCATTTTCAGACATTCATCTCCCCCTGCAACACATGCACCCAATCTGCCTCCTGTTAGTGTTCACAATTTAAGCTAATTCTTTGCCTATGACATTTTTGCATTTCTGTAATAGAATTAAGAATGCTTCAGTCCTTGCCAAGGCCAATAAA
The DNA here is from genome assembly GCA_035582835.1 of Phoebastria nigripes. NCBI lineage: Eukaryota > Metazoa > Chordata > Aves > Procellariiformes > Diomedeidae > Phoebastria > Phoebastria nigripes. The sequence continues at coordinate 130,719 of JAYKAV010002053.1, read as the reverse complement.
TGATCTTGAATTTTTTAATCAAAAGCATGTTTGGGATGTGAAATCAGAGGAAAAGACATGGAAGTGCTACCCACCCTCCCACCCCCCCAATGTTTACATTCATATTGCTCAAGATTTTTTCCTTTTATGGTTTTAAAAGATTTTAAATACTTGAAGACTAGCTCTAGAAAGTGAAGGCAAGAGGATTTTCATCAGGATGAGAAGAAGTGTTGAAAGAAGGCTTATCAAGAAAAGCCATTGCTATGGAATGACTATGATCTCCCCCTAAGATCTGACATTTGAGCACACTGGGTGAACTGATCACCTAAAGGTTAGGACTGCTCTAGGGTCCACTGGCTTTCACATGAATGATTTCCACTGGCAGCTGTAGGACAAAAAGGGGTGGAAAGAACTGGAGTTAGGGTCTTGATGATTTCACTCCCCTCTAGTAAGAATATATATTTTAAACTTGAGTAATTAAAGTGTGACCCCATTCAGCTTGGTCCTGTCAAGGCACGGTTCCTTTTATTTCTCCTGGAGGCCGTTGTTAAAGTGTATTTACTACAGCTGTGGTTAATTAATTAAGAAATCAATGAAAATAGCAATAAAAATAGTTCTGCTACTTTGCTGGATGTAAACCCTCAGTTTTCCCAGGCATCAGAAGGATCCAGGCGTACCCAGACCACTTTTAAGGTTAAGGTCTTACAAAGAGCCTTCAGAAGGTCCTGCAGCTGGCAGAGGAGCCTGGTTTCCCAGGGTGGTTACTATCCTAGAGCCGTGCTTCTYAAACCTTGTGACAGGGTCCTTTCCTTTAAAAGTGTGCATCTTAAAGGGATGTGGCAGCCATCTCAGATGACCAAGCTCGCTGGTGCACCAGTTTGCAGCCTTGCTGAAGATAAAAGGGTTCACCGAGACAAACTGCATGATGGCAGGAGTGAGAATTTGTGCGTAAGCCCAGTACATGGGCCAGGTTCAGTGTAATTGTCCCTGTGCAACTTCAGTATCTGTTACAGAAGGACCCATGTTCTTTGCTTCTGAACCCATTTTTGTCCCCTACCAGTGGGACACATTGCCAGGGGTAGTGCTGGTGTGTGGTATCTGTCATACTTTGGGGTTAACCCTGTGGTGGGATAGTGGACGTAGTGCAGTCCCTTGATGTAGGAATATCAGCTATCTCTGTGACTAACTTCACATGGTTTCCTGCCCAAACTCACTAATACCCTACAATAATATTACTCACCAATTAATTAACTGTAGTTAAGTGGCAAGTAACCAGTTTTGCCAATATACATTTCACAGAGAGTTTAATTTTATTGTTCTGAAAATTGTGTAATAGGCTTAATTTTCTGGTTAGATAGTTCAAGTAAATGTAGCRCTTGATTTTAGAATGAAGTGTTCCGGTAATGCTCTGTTATGTGACACAGTTGACTATGATACCAGTTTGCAAGAAATGAAAACCATTCTTTCGTGAAGACACAGCGGTTTGAGTCACTGTCTGTTGCAGATATTCAAATGAAAAACTAAGTCCTTTCCTTTTCTGGGCTAAAGTAACAGCTGTACAAACTTGAAGGTCACACATTCAAAAGAAACAGTGAAAAGTTACTTACCTGTTTAGAAATAGGCTTCTAAGTATTTAGTGGTAAAATTGACAAATGCTGTATTATTACCTAGCTCAGCTGTGGGCTTTGACAGGATCTACAAAATAGGGCACTTGACCCTTATCTTCCATGTGGCTCCAGACTGGTAGGTGTTATCTGAATGCATGACCTGGGATCAGGCTTTCCAAAAAACTCAGTGGGAGGGCACAGGAAGGCCGTGCCATTTCTTTCCCTTGAAATTAGATGATATGGAGGGGAAGTGAAGAGGAAGAGAGAAGCAGGATGCATGACACAGTGGTTTTATTACTTGCTTAAAAGGCAGGAAAAGGATTTCAATGCCTGCTGGAAATACATAGAGAGCATAATATATTTAATCTTCATATATCCATTTATATAGAAATATAAATATAGATTTATTTGGATCGGGGCTGTATTTTTTCCTTTAGAAATAGGATGTATGCTTTTTAATCCTTTAAAATGTGTGGATTAATATGTGTATAATCATTACAGATATGATTAGCAGCAATTTCTCTCTTCGATTACACATTCAAAGAAGTAGAAAACAATTCATTTAGCAAGACAACRTTTCTCTCCTCTGCAATCCACCATATGAAGGAAGAAACCAAGGAGGCATGAGGTGAGGCAGCTCCACCAGTGCCAACAGTCTGCTTATTTTTCTTTTTATCTGAATCCAGACAAATCTCTTGGCTTGCTGAACTTTGCAAATATGGGGAGAGGAAGAATAGGGTGCATAAGGGCTAGATGAGTGTGGTGTTGTCAGTTTTGGAGGGTTGGCCTGAATTTTACTCCCTCAGTCATACGTCTCTTCCTATTCTTGTCAGCAAGAGACTTCTGTGCYCATGACTTTTACCCCTTTCCAGGGTCAGTTCTCATATGTTCTGAAGTTATTTTCCACTTCTTTGGTCAAGTGTCCAGATTTGCTCCAGCAACTGGATGATGGCTGAGTCTTTCTTGGAGGCAATTACGTTTGAAAAGAAAAATGCAAAATTTACTTGACTCTGTTAACAGATTTTCTGCTGGGTACAAGAGTCTCAATGAGGTAGAGCTCATTGCTGTGCATGAGATGGGAAAGTTAATGCTAAAGCTGTAAGGTTGTTTTTTTTTTCTTTTTAAACTGTAAAGTTTGCTAATTCTCTGCTCTTTGAACCGTGAAAATTACCTTAACATTTTTTTGCCTGAGTAGTAAATTATTGTCCCCCTCACCTCCTTCAACCTACTATTGATTTTCCATCTCCACTTCTTATTCCTACCACTCCCTTTCTGCTTCTCTTTCCCTCATTGCTCCACTCTAAATTCCTTCATAAACATTTTCTTTTTTCTTTCTTCCATTCATCTCTTCATGCTTTTACCCATGCCACTTCTTAAGTGTCTCTCACCCTTAATGTGGTTATCTGGCCTACAGTACAACCTCTCCCAGATGTGCGCTCTTCCTGCAAATCATCTATGTAGCCATTGCTTAAGAAGTAATGAATAAACAATAATAATTAGCAGTCTATAAAAAGCTTTGAAACAATATTTTTTTGCCCCTGATTATGGGCTGAGGTGTTGGTTTGAGCCAAAATGTTTTTTAACTCTAAAACTATTGTCTTACCCAATCACAGCCATTTTTCTTCAGTTTTGAACAAATGCCTCTGGGGTAGGAGTGGGACTATGTTTTGTATGGTCCTGTGCAGGGAGGCAAATGGTAGCAAACACCTTTGGGTTTCTCTAGCTCAAAGCCATTACCGTGTAGTGTACAGGAAGAAGAAGGCATCTACTAAATCGTAATTAAGACCAAAGAACTCCCTCAGAACATTTTCTAATCAATAAGGCTTTCTTAAAATATGGCTGAAGCTGGGAGCATTGGGCTTCACAGCCCTTTCATACAGGGCTTGTACCAGGCAGACCTCATAAAAAGGCTTGACTAGGATGTAGCTTTGGTATTGTAGTAKGCCATATTAAGTAACTTTTAGACCTTCTTTTATTGCTTCTTTGACTTGTAAGAGTATTTACAGAGTCTTTATTAGAAGTAGGTTTCCAGGTTTCTCTGCTTTTATCTTGCCACCTACAGTATTCAGTGAAGTCTAACTTGGGAAGGAATTGTTCTTGGCTTTATTCGCTAAGTGATCCAGTCCTAACAATGAGTCCATGATGATCAATTTAATTTATGTTTTGTCATAAACTGTTACCTACTTGACTTGTCTGTGTAATATGCAGCCTCACTCAAAAGAGCTGTTGGATATGTTTTCAATTGCTTTCTGTGAGTCATTGTTCTAGAGAGCGCTTTTATTATAGATTGAATACCTGGGATGATAAATTTACACGTATAAGAACAGATACATGCTGTAATAGAATTATACCTGTTTCCTATGTGTGCATATATTCACACACAAATATACATTTGCAATAGTATGCATACAGACTCACAGGGGCTTGGAGATAGAAGGATGAGAAAGAAATGTGATGCTACCAAGAGGAAGCACAGTATCTTTGGTCATGATTATTACTCATTATTTATTCCTGTTGCTGAATATGACAAGGTTGTTCACACAGTCCCTATCCTTCTTGCATAGTCACTCAGGCTGCTTGTCTTTTCCAATGCTAAACCAGCAACTTCAAAAGCAACATGATGTGAGAGAGGAGGAGGAAAGGCTGATTCTGGACATGCTGAAAAGTCAAAAAAAGCCCACCAGAAATGAGAAGCTGAATACCTACCACCAGAAGAGACTATCTTTAACCTCCTGCAAGCACATGAACTGCTAAGCAGGAAATAACCCAACTACAAGATCATGGTACGCGGGGAGCCATTTATAAACAGGTGAAACTGAACCACAGTAATTAGAAAACTAGACCAGATCTAACTGGAAACCTTCATGCTAGAGCCATAGAAGTTAGGGGTAAGGGTGGGGTTGATTTGTTTGTCTGTTTGTTTGTTTCTGGCAGCTGCTTTATGTTGCTGAGGGTAGGCAGGACAAGTTGCTCAAGCATAAGGCCCAGGTGCATCTCACCTCACCTTGCCATCTGCAGCATGGACGGACATATTTGAGTCAGTCACACTGAGCTCCACCTACATATTGAAGGCATTTTTGAAGTTCAGTTCATCAGCTCAGTTTAGGTCTCTGCTTTAAGGTGAGTGGTGCTCTGGTTGTGCCCCCTCCTCTCCACTCCCTGCAGCGAGCACCTTGCTCCTGCAGACGTCTCCAGCACACACTGAAGACATCTCCACTGGATCAGATGACTCTCAGCTGAGCTTTGGGAGTTGGCTGTGCTTACTTTTGCCCTCAGTAACCATGAGGTCAGCTATATTGCCTGCAGTCTTGGTGAAAGATTTGAATTAGTGTAATTTACCTTGCATTTGAAGTAGGCTATGCCTGCACGCATGGCTGGTCACTACTGTTCCACTGAGGCAAGCTGTCATATGTCCTCCCAGCACTGATGCAGTTACCCTGACAGGAAAAGTGCTTCCATTAGTACTTTTTCTGCTACGTGAGTCAATATCAGCTGGAGTGGCAAAGTGGTTTAGCTTTTTTGCTGGTATAAGCTAAGTCTATGCTAGGACTTGCCCCTGTAGTTGCGCTTACATGCAGGCTCTGATGTGGGGCCCATGGAGGCATTGCTGCAGGGATCTGCTGGGGGATCCCGGGGGAGTAAAGTAACATCAGGCATCCAATGGCTGAGGGATGAGGGGAAGAGTCCTTCAGAGAGTCAATCAAAACACACATTGCAAACTTACTCCCCAACTCCACAGGAAACATAACATTGGATGTCTAAAGCTTGACCCTGGCAACCATGTCCACCTGACAGCAAGTGTAACTGATAAACACACTCAGGTACACTAAATTGTCATTATTTGATTTAAAACATAAAATGCAATAAAGAAATTAATTACTTTACAAGTTGGTTTCTGATTGCTATGTTTTGCTATGTTGAGTTCTCTGCAAAAAACTTTGGTTTCATTTTCAGGTTCATCTTTTTCACCTCATCTACTTGGGAAATTGTAACATCAAAACTGAACAAGGACAAACTTCATTTTAAAAAGCAAGCTGTCTTTCACATCTACTCTCAGTGACAATAGCCAGCTTTTGATGTGTGATTCTGGTAGTGAACCAAAAGAGAAAGTCTGGCAGTGGTGCCCTGTTTGGGAATTTTGGAAGGAGGTTTTGGAGATTATTTTGGGTTTTCTGAACTATTTGAATTATTTGCTGGCAGCCACAGGCGAGTGGCATTTTACAGTATGCTAAAATCAGGCTTTGATATCTGAAAATAGCTCCTTTGGTATGGAGCTTGTCTTCCTTGATTCTCACATAAGCTGCATATTTATCACAGCTGAGTGATAAATGGTGAGATACTCGTGTTTTATACGCAGTGAAATGACAAGGTCAGTTTTAATTAAGCTGAGATCAAGCCCAGTTTGTATTGCACACTTCTGATTAGGTTACTTCAAATTAACATAAGTTTTTGGAGACTTCAGTGAAGTCAGTGGTGTTAAACACCAGCTGTGCTGGCAGATAAGTGTGGGATATAAGAAGGAGATAGAATTCACATTGAAATTAGCACTTGGCACAATATAATTCTCTGATTGCAAACTATGCGAAGTTGCCTGCGCTAATTGGTTGATTTTATTTGAAGCAGATGTTGTTAGCTTTCCCACTAATGATCTGGAGAGAAATTTTTTTTGAAAGACATGCCATGTTAGGTTCTCTGCAGTATAATAAGCTAATTACAACTTTAAGTACTTGCAGTAATTAGCACAATGTGTATAAAGTGGTCCTGATCTTTTCACCCTGCTGCATTATTGTTAGGGCATCTTAAAAAACAAAAAAGAGAGCTAGCTGGATTTAGTTTCCCCAATCCAGCTTCTTGTTTTCCCAGACTTTTAGATTAAGGAGATAATGAACTAGACTTTTATCCTTATTTTTAAGCACATCAAAAAGGTTTAAACCTTTCTCCTTCTGTTTTTCTCTAACTCCCTTCTCTACAGCAAATCTGTTTAGTCTTATCTTTGTCCATTTAGGTGAAGTCTTCCAGCATCTTAAAAATCCCATTAGTAAATAGTTCTGTACAGCAATGGAGTATTTGTTCTCTACTAATTCATTTAATCACTTGCCCACGTATTACCAAGATCAAAGGTATATCTGACTTATAGAAAGAAAACAAACAAACCCACCCTGAAAGCTTCCTTCTTTCTAGAGCAATTGTACTCCTTGTAGTTTGTACCGATGGTGATTAAAAACTGCTGGCAGTTTGCAAAATAGTCACAGGAAGAACCATCAAGTGATCCTGCCTGTAGAAAAAAGGAAAATCAAAACGAGTTATATGAAAATGGTGAATCAGAAATTATCCTCATAATACCTTTTGAAACTCGGTATGACTGCTACAGATGGTGGGTACACTGCAGAAATGGCTGTTCTGAGAAAACAGTTTAACAAATACTTCAGTCTACCTAGTGGTCTCCTGGTGTGGTTTGGTGAAACTTGCTCTTCAGAAACCTTCAGCTGGTATTGACATCAAAGATGTTTTTCACTTTTTTGTGGAAGTCACTAGAAGCCAGATCTAGCCATTTGCACAGATATGGTCACATTTCCCAGTTTCCTTATTTTGTGGGCTGAGGCATGACGTGATGAACTCTCTCAGACAAGTTATGCCGCCGGGGCCCCAGCCACTCGTGTGACACACGTAGGCTGGTTACCAGATGCTGGTGCTATATGGCATCACCTTGCCGCTACCTGAGAGAAGGGTCAGGGGACTGTCCCTCTGAGTTTGTGATCTGGGAAACTGATTTATTGCCTGGAACTGCAAGGGCAAATATTTCCAGACAGCAGGCACCTTGGACAGGCATTTTGTTGTGGACCATGAACTGAAGCCTGTTCACCTTCAGCCAGGTTGAGCCACGTTGTTTGCAGCCAGCGGGCTGTCCCCAGCGCGCGGAGGGTGGCACAGTGAGAAAGCGAGTGACAAAGTACAAGGCCCGCACACTCTTTTGGGCTGGCAGATGCATGTGCAGGGGCATCCATGACACTCGTGGAGGTAGAGCAGCAGGGAGACCCTGAGCAGCCAGCAGTTTCACTGGGCTCCTGCTGTTGGAAATGATCCTCTCTGATGAAGCGCAACAGGCTCAAAGGTTTCTTTTTTAGGTCCTTTCAACTGCAAGTCGTATCTGTGAGCTGTGTTTCCCCTTGGTGCATATCAGAAAACAGGATAGTTTCAACCCATCACATTTTCTCTTTTTTTCTCTTCCTTTTCTAGCCTGGTTTTCAAAAGAAATGTGTCTTTCGCATGTTAGGGCATGTTAGGGCATGGGTTGACTGTCCTTGTGTACCCCTCTGTAAAGTACATGTAAAGAAGGTGTTCCAAAACAAATCTTGGATTTAGCATGGCATACTTCACTGAGGTATTTTGCTGGGTTAGCAAAAGGGACACAAGATTTAAATTATTTATTTACTTTCATCAAACTTTCTCCTTTTAAATAAGCTGGTAAATCTACATCTTAGGAATGTAGGAAAAGGAAAAGGAAATATTTGTCATCATGACAGTGGTGCGCTTTAAGGAAAACTCTTGAGTTAGCACTAAGTCATCACTCAAAATAAACCACAATTTGATTTCTGTAACTCCTTAAGACCAAATTAATTACTTTTATTGCCTTGGGCAAAATCTTTTAGTTGTGGGTTTAAGCTAAAGCAAACATGCTACTTCCCTTCAGTCTGAAGAACTGGTAAGTAAAGATTCTTTGTTATTTTAATCTCATGATTCAATCTCCTGCTGCATTAATTTGGTGATTTGACTAATTGGTGGTTTAACCTATTATTAATGTTCCTCCATTAATTTCCTGATGCAATTTTAATGACATCTTGATGTCACTATTGAATTAAAGTCTGTTTAGTTTTAAAAAAAAAAAAGGAGAGTGGTAGTTTTAGATGTGGTTATCTATTTGCTGAATTTTAATGTCTTTATTCATTCTAATAAAACTCATGGAAGTATAGAGAGCTGTATCTTTTTAATATAGCAGATTGGGCTTTAATCCTGAGTCAAACAATTGATTTACCCAAGAATTTTTGTGTTTGTTTACTAACACAAACAGAGTCCATTACATTGTTCTTAGCCCATTACTCTATCTGGAGGTCCTACTCCGAAGACTACATGCAATGCGTGTAAAGGCCTCTGTGTGAAAAAGCAGCTTCTGGGTCAGGAGATGGTTACCATGAATATTCCCTCTGGACCACGGCAAAGTAACGAAGCAGAAACTGAGTACTTGGCTTTGCTACAGCTCATCCTAAGACTCCATACAATTATCTTCATTTCCTTGTGCCTCACTGCCTGCTCTTGACGCAAGTAAAATGGGGATCTCACTTCATTCCTTTCACCTTTTACATGTTTCATCTGTTTGTGATGTAAATGTGTCAGAGCAGAGACCATTTTTCACCTGCATGTATGATCTCTACAGTGCTGGTTGGGATCTTGAAGGGCTGAGGTACAAATCAGTAAGAGCAACTGTGTAATTAAAAACAGGTAATGTCAGCTATGGTGGAACCAGAATAACTCATAAATTGGAAAACCAAGAGTGACCCTACTGCTCCTGGAGCCTTGCAACAGCCCTACTGGATTATTCCCGCATTGCAGCAACTCTGGCGAAGAGGAGCGCAAGATGCGTCGAAAGAAGTTGTAAGAAATGCCATGATGTGAACAGTCATCTCATTTTCTAATTTATTTAGTAGTGTAGCGCAGCTCGCAGGGGGACGAGCCGTGCAGCTTGCCCAGCGGCAGATGTAGTGATAATGTGTGTCGGGCCACGCAGCACATATGCGAAGCATCCTCACATCCCAGTCCCTCCTTGGCTAAAGAGACACTAAGGTCAAGGCACCGTTACCTAGCAACTAATGAGAGCTGATTAATCCATTTGTGGGCATCACATGCTGCAGTGATGTATGAGAGCCTGTGCCTGCTTCCACTAGTTCTGTAGTGGCAGGGAAAGCAAGTAACAATTACTGCTGAACGACATCAGTAATGCTGACAACGGCACCGTTAGATATATAAATGATCACAGCCAACAGTGACTTTTGGTTTTTAATGCTAGCATCAGGATTTTGAATTTCTAAACTTCACTATTGTTTCTTTGAATGCTTTGGTATAGATGGGCTTTAAATGGGAAGGGAATGATCCTGGCAGATACAGGGCGATTCAGTTTTTCCAGAAAAGTGAGCTCTTTGATTTCTAGTGGATTCCCTGCATATGCAAATTTTCCCCTAGCCTTCAGTGTATGTACCACAACTGCCTGATCAAGCTAAAAGAAAGTGAAACTTTTCTGAAAGCAATTCTTACAAGTTTTAGGGGCCTCTGAAGAGTTAAATAAAAAAGAGGGTTTTTTATAATGCATCTGCTTGCTGTCTGCAACACATGCTCCAGAAGGGCAGTACCTCACCCTGTCAATGTCTAATGAACTGTGCAGCTCCATATGATTTATCATTGCTGGTGTTCCACCAGGAATGATCAGTAATATATTCTATATAATTTCTTTTTACTTCCAAATGCACCCAGCAGGGTAGAGGAACTTTTATTAAATTGTTGGAAAAAAGTAGAAACCCTTTCCATATTTTAACAGAGAAGACCTTAGCAGACTTGGTTTGTGTTTTAAATGCTTAAAGTCAAAAGCAAAACCACCTTTCACATACAGTTTGTTTATTTTTAAATAGAAGATCTCATGAAAAAAATTAAGAATTTATATGTGGGAAAGAGACTTCAGAGTGAATAGTATTAAAGGAGGAGATAAAACTTTAGAGAATCTATTTTTTGCAATTCAGTTTAGAGAATGAAGCCAGAAAAGCAAACTCCCTGAGGCTCTGAAAAAAGTAACAAGCAGCGAAGTTTGGCTGAGACCCAGCTGCAGTACAATGTTGCCCTGTTTCTCCTGCCCTTCATCTTCCCACTCCCTCAAATGCCCTGCGTGAGACCTTCTGTTTTCAGGCGTTAATTTTACTTTTTTTTCCCCAGCTCAGGAGGATAATGGAATGCAAAATTGTCTCCCCTGAAACGACCAAATTGTTTTGGGGGCAGAAGTGAAGGGAGAGGGCCAATTCTCTCGCTGAAAACCAGACCAATCTGAGCTGTAATACATTTTGTGCCTCTCTCTATCATGATCACTTACCCTTCTCCATCTTGTTTATTCTAACCACTGAGAAAATTGTGCTGGAGAAATTTTCTTCTGATTAGTGATTAGGCACAAAGGGAAATTTGGACCATCTTCCCCACTCATTCCTTTTCCTTTGTGCTAGGCTCATACCAGCACTTACGCTTTCTCACCAGACTTCCCTGAGAAGGCTCGCCCTTGTGTGCTGAGTTCACACTCCCCAAATAACACGGAGATCAGATGTTTGCCCCTTTGGAGCTGGAAATGTGAGATTTATTTTGCTTTTCTAAATCTCCAAGATCGCTGTGGGAAATGGCTGATGCCGGCTGAGGAACATCCGATAACACCCGCTGCACAGACCTTGCAAAGGAGCAAGGAGCTTCTGCCCACAAAGTCCAAACACAAGAGTCAGAGCACAGTGGTGTACTGGACTGTCTTCTTCAAGTGTATTTAAATCCTAATCGACCTCTGGAGCTTAGGAGAGTCAAGAGTAGGATGATATACAGGAGGTTTTAAAAGCAAGCAAAGATGCCTTTTACATGTTGTTTAAAACCCTCTAGCCTCTTGTCCCAGGAGGCAAATGGCAGGACACATTCACCTCCCCGTAGCTGTCCGGTCACCCCACCACACACAAAACAAACATGGCAGAAAGGCCTTTATGAGAAGGAAGAAGTGCACCCGCTGTAGCACCCACTGAATTTAATGTTGGGGGTTTTGGGTTTTTTTTGAGAGAGTAGAAAAGAAGGGGAAAGAAGCTGCTGTTTTCTTCCTGGCGATTTATATAGGAGACGTTTACCTGAGAGGCAGTTGTGTATATGCTGTTTAGCACACCTTACTCTCTCACCTTCCCCAGCAGGAAAATGTTGCTGTAGGCACATAAAAACAGGTGTTTGAAAACCCAGCTCTTAGAAAAATCATGCTGGGGGGAGAGGAGAAGAGAGAGACATGGCGAGCCTGGACCATGTCATGCTATTAGGAATTTTTTCTCCACAGGGGATTTTTCTGCCCTTGCCTCACTTTTCTTTTAGTCCAGCCCTCCCTCTCCCCCCCCGGCCCCCAGTGTTTATCATCTCACCCAACTTGCCCAGTTCCCCCACAGGAGCTGATGCTGCTCTCTGACTTTGGAGGTGGTGGGGGGTGAAGTGGTCCCGCGCTGCAAGCATCCAGAGACTGCTTGCGAAGACTTTGACTTCTAACATGTTTACTAAGCTCTGTGGCCACTTCGATCTGTTTAAAGGTAACTTAAAGATACCTACAAAGGTAAATTAAAGGAAAGTATTTTAAGAATGTATTCTTTCTGTGCTTATGGGAGTTGCAGGGCAGCAAATGGAGAGCAGTGGGCAGAGCCTGGCCCTTGGCGTTTCCTGCCTGGGAAGAGGTGAATGGGGCAGGGCTGGGGAGGAGGTGGAGGGAGGGAGGAGGAGGATGGTGAGGGACATTCCCCCACAGTTAACACAGGGAATACATTTCTGTTAGAGCCCAAACTAGAACTCCAGATTTTCATCCTAATTTAAGCTGATGACAAATACTGAATTGTGAGCATTTCAGTCTCTGAGTTCTAGAAAAACCAAAAGAACTGACATTCAAAAGTTTTTGTAGCTCTTACTAACAGACTGTTAACTTAAACAAAATATCTCCTTAGGCCTTAATTAGCCAGTACAAGTGACTGAACAAAGTCCTTTCTAGAACCTCTTTTCAGGACATACATCAATTGCATAGATGGCATGAGAGGGTTTAAAATAGGACTGGAGAAGGATAGCAGCACCTTAGTTGTCCAACGTGTGGGACTTGCACCGAGAGCAGGGAGGAATTTGTTTTGAAACTCTGTCCCCACACAAGCGTTCGTGGTCTGGATTCTGGTCTGTGCCTGCCTGGGGTATGTCCTTTCTGGCCGAGGTTGCTTGGTGCTCCAGTCACACATTTGAAGGCCTTCTAAGTGTTCTTCAGCTGTTTCTCCCTTGCTGTCAGTATCCACTAAGAATAATGCCTAGAACAGCTTACACGAGCACAGAGGTGGCCCATTTCCTATACAGCACTTACAAGAGTGTACAAGTGAAGTCTACTTTACCCTTCAAATGGTTTGGAATTGGTCCTTAGCCTTACATTGCTGCAAGCACTTGATGGTCTCGTATGGACCGACTGGACCTCTGATGCACCTTGTGTGGGAGAAGAATTTAGACTCAATTTAAGGGTGGCTCCTGTTCTCAACTAGACACCTCCTTAAAACTTAGAGTCACTATGATGCCTCTGGATCACTTTGCTTTGTCAGTGGTCACATCTCTGTCCTGAAATAGTATGTTTTTTTGTTAAAAATTGTCCAGTAGATAGATGAGGAGGTTCTCTCAGTAAAGTCCTTTCATATAAGTATAGTTAAGCACTGGGAGAACCTCTTCTGATGCCTGCTTGGTTATTTTAAGCAGGAGTTGCTTCCTACAAACCCACAATTAATAAGAGCTTTGACCACTGTGTTCCCCTTGCTCTCCTTTTGTGTGGCCCTGTGAATTTGTCTGTAGTTATGAGTATCCAAACTTCTTCAGTAGGAAGACTGAGAGTCTTCCTTCCTCTCCCCAAGTCCCCTGCAGGTTGAGATGAGGATGTTCTTGGGATATAGTCTCAGGCAGGGCCATTTCAGCAGGTATCCTGAAGCAGTGTTTTCACCGTGCAGTTACAAGTGGCACACTTAGCAAAGGAAGGACTTGCTTCTTTCCTGGGGAATAAGAAATACCCTATCCTAACAGGTAAGACAAGTCTTCACTGTGGACTGGAAGGGAATGACCAAAGCCTGTTTCACCTGTGGTGCAGCCAGAGATTAAATTGTGAGCTTACAGTGCATTGCTCCTTGGTATGCCAACAGAAAATTACTCTGAAGGTGGTGAGCCTGCGAGAGACATGGACTTCTCACGAGTCATCTCAGGCCACCACAGTACATGTCTCCAGCTCCCCTCTAACACTCCCATGTGCCGGGTACCTACCAAAACTCCGTGGGGACTAACAGAGCGGATATTTTGTCTGGGATGATCCCACCCACCGCATGACAAGTGTGGTCTCTCTGTTGTGTTATTCTGGTGTCTGCTCTGAGGGGCAGGGAAGACACCTTTTTTGCTTTGTGTTTGCACTGTACATCTTGCTCCATAGCTGGGTCTGTAAAACAAAAATAACAGCTTTGCTTTACTGACAGGGCAGCTGATAGTTTTTTAACCATGCTCTGGTTTTACTGAATGTCAGTCACTGATTTGAGTTCATCTAAGTTTGACTTCCTTCTCAACTCTGTAATCTGTTTTTCTTTGTGCAATATTGATTTTTTAGAAAGGAGAGCCAAAATCAATTAAAACCAAACAATTTTTGACACTTTGGGCTTTCTGCCGTGGTACCAGTTAATCACATGTTCATAAATATGCTAACATATGGGTCAGAAAGATGACATTAAAATTTAATGCACTTGGGGAAAATAAATTAAAAAGGTCTGCTGGAGAGGTTTTGCCATAGTTCTCTTCCTGCAGTCTGTCAGAGGATGCATAAACCTGTGACCTCTTTTGTACACAATTACAACGTATCTCCTCTATCTAAAGCCGGATAATTACAAGGTTACATAGTCCCTTGGCAGGCTGAAGAAAAGGTTGCTCTCATTTTCTTCTAAAGGCTTTAGAGTAATGCTGTGCGCTGGAAAGGTGCACAGTCATTTAATCTGGTGTGAATGGAGAGGAGGGATGGTGTCTCTTGACATTGCTGCTTAGTTACTAATGAAATGACAACTCTGAATTTATGTTTTCGTTAGCACTATCGTTCTCCTTACGCACGCAGCATGTGTGAGCGAGTGCGTGTGTCTCTGGGCTGTGACGCGGTGGTGGCGTATGTGTGCGGGGCGTATTGGTGGCTGCTCACATGGCCTTTGGGCTTCTGCTGCTGGCCATGTGAAAGGGTGAAATGGAGCAGGTCAGGAGAAATGAATGGGCTTCACACGTTCTACCTCTGCTAAGTCACTGTTCCTCCCTGCTTTAAGACTTGCCTGTCCTCTCAATTAAGCAGCATCCAGTATGCAGGTTTGTCCGTGGAGATTAGCTGGAGCCAATGCTCGGTGATTCCTACCAACATCCCCCTGGTGGACCTAGCAGTTTCTTCAGGATTTAAGCTGTAAGATTTTTAATGAAGTGCCTAAGACTGGTTGGGAAGATAACCTTCTGAATGGGAACGGGTACAGTGCAGTCAGATGGGACGTCTGCCAGATGGCAGAAAAATGAGTCAAATCCACCCCTGAGTAGTCAGCTGGATCGAGCCCGGGAATTTCTTTTGAGCTGTGTCTGAGAGGCGTGCCCAGTCCCTTTGCCTTCAGCATTAAAGCTGGATGACTTGCGTAAGTGATAACTTAACCCAGCACAGCCTTAGTCACTTCAAAGGGAGTCGGTCAGTCTGGGAGGGTGGTGGGCTCAAGCTGAGTCTGGTGCTTTACTCCAGACCTGACCCTGACCAAAATGGTAATACAAAAACTGAGGAGTGAGATGGACGTCTTTCTCTCCGAGGAAGAATCTGTCGCAGAATGGCCAGCACACTGCAGACACCTGTGTGCTGCTGAATAGGTGGCAATAACACAGGCATAGCAACCGTGAACTTTTGGACAGGAAAAGAATAGGAAGTGATGGATGTAGCAGCAGCTACAGGTGGGCAAATGTGTTCACAAGTTAAATGGTGCTGCAAATTACAGAAGAAGAAAAGTTAATGTTTAAAGGCCTTTAAATTCATCAGCTTACCCACACCCTGTTTAATTTATCTCTCTGCTATAGCAATGCCAGCCACAAGATATGATGGATTCCTCATTACAATGCATGATGCTCCAAATCTTTGTTCCCATAGAGACAGTGACCCTCTGTCCCAAGCAGGAGGCAAAATCCTCTTCTTTTTCTTGCCCCTGCACCAATGCTGGTGACCTCACTGAAGTAGTTTAGTGAAAGATGAGAAATACCCAGTACAAAGTCAGCAGCTATTACAGCCAACTCACAGCAGACTAGAATATCACAGACCACCTGTGACAGCCCTGTGAGTGCTGGATTTGCTTCTGGGCAGCACTGACTGCCCTTTACTCCGAGCTTGTGGCAAAACAAAAAAAAAAAAGAAAAGAAAATGTTCTTTCCCTGGAGGTTTTCTTGGTATTTGCCACTCATGACCCATCAGCTGTCCTGCTGTCGTGAAGACAAGGTACTGGTGCCCTGCAGTAAGGAGGACGCCCACTGGATGTCATGATTGCTCCACAAAAGTGCAAACACAGTGTAATTTATCTAGCAGTCAAAATGTTATTCCTGAGAGGAAGCAATTTTAGGACGTATGTTTTGTGTAGTTATTTTCTCTCTCTCTGTTTCAGCCTCTCATCTATACACACACATAAATCCTCGGATTTCTTTAACTGTGCAGAGTCAGTAAGCCATAGCTAAAACCATGTGTCTGTTGGGTTATATGTGAATTGTGTGAAAACAAAACAGTGACTTAAAGTTGTTCAAATAAATTACATAGGAGAAGAGTCTTGCCACTGATTTCAGAAAAAGTTAGTCACTCACACACCTTTGAAAATCAGGGTCTTATTGCCATGATTAATGAGAGAGAGGGAGAGTTTGTAATTGCAATCAAATAGATTCAATCACTTAATTCAGTGATTAATGAGATCAACAAATTGTATGTGGGTCATCTCAGCTTTAGACTCATGCCCTGCCTGTAAGTTCTTTAGAGAGAGAAAGTAAATAAAGAATGAACCAAAAAAAAAAAACTACTTTCCCCCTGCCAAAAACTCTCCTCCAACCATCTGAATTCATAGCGCATGGAAAATATAACTGCAAATGCCTACATTCTGCAAATGTCAGTAGTGGCTAGCTCTTATTTTAATTTACTATTTAAATGTATTAAACATAAAAGGAATCTTGTTAAATGTCATAATCATAATGACAATCCAAATGAAATTAGCTAGAGGAGTCAATTAGATTCAGAGGCCAAGCAGGAAGTAAAATGAGTCACCGGGAAAGGAGGATTCCCCAGACACCGCACAGCATGGATTACAGTCTTAAATGTCATGTGGAAATGAATACAGTGCTAATGTTCTCATATTTAAGGGTAGGTTATTTGCTTAGGCTCCAGAAGGCAAGTTTTCATTTTTTTCTCGAAGGGTTAGGCAAACCTGTGGACTAGGTAAACACAGAAATTGTGCAGCAGTACCAGGCTACCTGAATTGTAAGAACAGAAAGGCTGTTCGGATGCAGAAAGATTAATTTGTAGAAATGAAGCTGACAGTTATGCAGAAATTGTAAATGTTTTCAGTCATAGAATCATAGAATTGTTTAGGTTGGAAAAGACCTTTAAGATCATTGAGTCCAAGTGTAAATCTAGCACTGCCAAGACCACCACTAAACCATGTCCCTAAGCACCACATCTACACGTCTTTTAAATACCTCCAGGGATGGTGATTCAACCACTTCCCTGGGCAGCCTGTTCCAGTGCTTGACAACCCTTTCAGTAAAGAAATTTTTCCTAATATCCAATCTAAACCTCCCCTGGCGCAACTTGAGGCCATTTCCTCTCGTCCTATCGCTCGTTGCTTGGGAGAAGAGACCGACCCCCACCTCGCTGCAATCTCCTTTCAGGGAGTTGTAGAGAGCGATAAGGTCTCCCCTCAGCCTCCTCTTCTCCAGGCTAAACAACCCCAGTTCCCTCAGCCGCTCCTCATAGGACTTGGGCTCTAGACCCTTCACCAGCTTCGTTGCCCTCCTCTGGACACGCTCCAGCACCTCAATGTCTTTCTTGTAGTGAGGGGCCCAAAACTGAACACAGTATTCCAGGTGCATCCTCACCAGTGCCGAGTACAGGGGCACGATCACTTCCCTACTCCTGCTGGCCACACTGTTTCTGATACAGTCCTCTTATTTTCAGTATCAAAATAGCTGGTATTCAGGTGTGACCAGAAGGGAGAAAGGAGATGGAAAAGAGATGCATTTGTGAACAGGATAGATAAATTCTTGTAATTTAATGAAGAGACAACATTAGTCCTTTTCATCTCTGCCTCTGGCTTTACTTTCCTGAAATGCTGATGGAGGCAGTTCCATGATCCTCCTCTATATGTACATTGGACATTCCTACCAACACGCTATTTCCAGTAACAGGACTTACAGACCTCAGCAACAGATATTTTCCTTATTGGTCCATCTCATGTAGTTGTATGTCTTGTAATTTTTATGGACTGTCCAGGTACTTATTCTTCGGCCAAGATCTTTTTCAAGATCAGCTTTCCGGTTTGCATTCTACTGTCATGTTTATTCAGCAAAGAACAACTTCAGATTATGATTATGTTGTTTTAAGTCTTTTTTGTCACTCAGTTTTTGCAACTATTTTGCTAACTAATCTTCACTGCAATATTTTGCAACTGTCTGCAGCAGAAGGAGGTCAGAGTAAAGGTACAAGATTAACTCATAGCTTGCAGATAACTTCAGAACTACTTCAGGGGTGACAGGATACAATTTAAACATTACATAAGTTAAAACTAGAAAAGGCCTTACAGCTTCTAAAATATACAGTATACAAATGTTACTCCTATCTTGTCCCCCTCGCTCTCTAACTTGCAATTCATATTAGGACTTCTCTTATCTTTGTCTCTTTTTTCTTCAGTCTCAACATGAAAGATGATGAAGGACAAAACGAGAATAGCAAGTTCACCAAGTGAAAGTGACTCTTGATTACTTAAATTTCTGGTGGATGATTTATCTTTTACAACACAGCTCCTGAGGGCACTAAAAACGTGATCAATGGCTTTGCAGTTTAACATTTTAACTATTTTGCCCTTGCTTTGAACATAGCAGATGAGTTTTTTTGTTACGGGAAGCAGAAAGGAGAAGCTCAGCTGGGATGGCCCAGGCATCAAGCAAAGACCTGTTCTCCTTCAAGATGTGGCTGATGGTGTCCAGTGTCTGTGCCTCCCAACAGCTCTGTGCCTTTCCTGGGTCTGCCCCATTTGTTTTGGGAGGGAGTCGTTGGGAAAGCTGTGGGTGAACAGTGGTTTTGTGCTATGCCGTAGTGATGTTTTCTGCTTGTTTTCATTCTCTTCCTCCTATTCCTAACCATCTTTTTGTCTTTCTGACTACTGAACATTGAGCTGACATTTCAGGAAATTATCCAGAGTTATTCTGAGACCTCTTTCATGAATTGTTAATGCAGAGCCCATCATTGCATATGTATAGTTAGGATTGTTATTTTGCCATGTGCATTACTTTGCATTTATTGACATTGAATCTCTTCTGCCATTTATTACCCCATCACTCAGTATCATGAGAGCTTTCTGCAAGTCTTTGAGGTCAGTTTTGGGTTTGATTTTCCTGAACACTTTTCTACCAGCTGAAAATTTGCCACCTCACTAAAAGAGATTCATTACATTAATAGTAACAAACAGACCTTTACAGTTCATTTATGAATATATGGTGAACAGAGCTTGCTCTAGCCCTGAAACGTACTCCCTGTGGGATAACCTCCCTCCACTGTAATAACTGACCAGCCACAATTTTTGACTGCTCAGCTTTTAAAGTAACAATTATTAATTAGTGGGCTCCCTCTCTCTTCTTCCATGACAGCTTAATATCTTTAGGAGCTTTTAGTGCCCAAGCTTTTCAAAAGCCTTTGGGAGATTCAGGTACACGATATAACCATGTCACTCCTCTCCATATGCTCACTGATTTCTTAACAGAGCATCAATAGACTTCTGAAGCATCTCTTTCCCTTAAAAACCCATGCTGGATCATACTTTTCTCCAATATATCTATGTATCTATGCTCATCCCATGAGGAAGGGCTCTGGTGTCAGGGAGTCCCATAGCTCCTGCAGGAGGGACACTATGCGGAAGAGTTAATTTAGCTTTTCTCCTTCAGATTCATCTTCCTTGAGTGCTCCTTTTAGATATAAGTAGGACTTTTCAGCCTGGCTTGTTCTCTGGCAGCCTTCCAGATATTGTTGTTTGGAAAAGTTAGTATTTTTTATTTTTTTAGTTCTTTAACAAGTCTTTTTGACCCATCTGATAAGGTTTTACAGGCAACTTCTTAGAATTTAAGTTGTTTTTTATTTTTCTCATTTAGACCTTTTTTTTTTTTTTTTTTTAAATCTCTTTTTTTTTTTTTTTTTTTTTTTTTTCATTTTGTCCTTTTTTTTTTTTTTTTTTTAAAGATCCCTTTTTATCACTAATGGCAGCATTTAATCTGTCATTTAACACTGTTGGCCAGTGGTTTACTGTGGTCAGATGGTAATCTTTTCTCATGGGCAATGCATTCTGAGCCTCTAATGTGCAATCTGTAAAGAATTCCATAAATTTGGCCTCCTACATGCATTTTGTGCCTCTGCCAGTCCATTGAACTCCCTTCTGTGTAGCCTTCTCATTCTCCTCTCTTTGAAATTAAATACTCCCATGAGGCTTCTGTATTTTGAGTACATTTTAGGTACCTTACCGTTACTAACTTGGGGTGGCTGTTTGATATCGATATGGGTTGGCTCCTGTGCCTTGCTTGGGTTAAAATCTTGACAGGAGAGAACTGGCTTATCTGACCAGTTGGTTCAAAAAGTAAGCATTCTTGTTGCTTAATAATCTGGCTGCAGCATCTTCTGAGTGTGAATTTACTTAGGTCATAAGGGGCCAGATTAGACTATTTGTACCACTGTTCCTATGGTGGGTTGATGGCGGCCAGCAGCCAAACACCCACCCAACATCTCTCTTAATCCCCTGTCCCGTGGGATAGGTGGAAAACAGAAGGAAGGTGAGAAGACTCATGGATCGAGATAATGACAGTTTAACAGGGAAAGGAAAAGATGTGCACACAAGCAAAGCAAAAAGAGTAATTAATTCACTACTTCCCATCGGCAGGCAGATGTCCAGCCACTTCCAGCAAAGCAGGGCCTCAGCACATGCAATGATTTCCTTGGGAAGACAAATACCATAACCATAAATGTCCCCCTTTCCTCCTCCTTTCCTTGAGCTTTTATTGTGGAGAATGATGCCATATGGTATGGAATATCCCTTTGGTCAATTCATGTCAGCTGTCCTGGCTCTGTCCCCTCCCAGCCTCTTGCCCATTCCCAGCCTACTCACTTTGGGGGAGGGGGAGAAAAGAGAAAGCCTTGACACTGTGTGAGCACTGTTTCAGCAATAGCCATAGTGTGTTATCAGTGCTGTTTTAACCACAAATCCAAAGCACAGCACCATACTGGCTTTGGTAGAAAGTTAAGTCCATCCCAGCCAGACACAGTACAATCTCCACCAATGGTATGCCATACCATTCGCATCATACTTAGGTCCCACCTTATCCGATATGTCCAAGTATCCTCTGAACATCCCATTCATATATTGCTTCATTTCTATACCCTACTCAAATCTTTCCACTTACCTACTTAACCCACACCCCATTACAGTATTTCATCCTTCTATCCCATACCTTTCTTTTTCCTTTCCATTCTATCTCCTTCTCATTCCCAAAGTTCCCTCTTACCAACACTAACAACTTATACCATATAGTTAAACCATCTTTACATCCAACAGTCAGGTTTATACATTCACATTAACCACTATCACCTGTCCCTTGACATAGACACAGATATTATTCCCCCAAACCATGGCCCTGGCCCCTCAAATGTCCATAAAAACAGTTGATGACTTGGGCCCCATCTGTCAAGGTGGTTGCTCAGGACAGGAGAAGCAGTGTGTTGGATTGTTGGGCGCTAAGACCAGCTTGAATTGGGTCACTGCTGCACTTGTCCGGTTCCTTGTGAGGTTCATTCTCTGTCGGTTCAAGTGATTCCTGCTGTAGTGCTTCCTATACAGTTCAAATCATGCATTATTTTCCCCCATGGTTAAATCTCCTTGAGGTACACACTGGATTTTCCCACCCTTCCTCATTACCCACCAAGTGCACCCAGGTCCTTGAATGAAGACAATCCCATGAATGGGTTTTCCTTTTCCCAAGGGCAGAGCAACCCACACTACCTTTCCCAGCCACTTCCCTATGTGCACTATGGGGACCTTATCTCTTCCCACATGTAGGGGCTTTATTTGGGCAGGACCAACAGATACTCTGTTGTTAACCAGCAAAGTGGTTTCTGCTAAATTTACATCCCAGTGCTTTCATTTCCTGGTGCTCAGTACTCCCAGCATAGTCTTTAACAGCCCATTATGTCATTCAATCTTTCTGGAAGCTTGTGGGTGATAGGGGATGTGATACACCCAATCAATGCCGTGTTCTCAGCCCAGGAGTCTATGAGGTTATTTTGGAAATGAGTCCTGATGTTTGACACAATTCTTCCTGGGACACTATGTTGCCACAGAACCTGCTTTTTAAGGCCCAAGATGGTGTTTTGTTTCCAGCCAACCGGTAGTTGTGTCCACCATGGTGAGCACATAGCGCTTACCTTGGTGGGTTTGTGGCAGTGATACAATGTAGTCAGTCTGCCATGCCTTGCCATACTGATAACCCAGCCACAATCCTCTGTTCCAGAGAGACTTTACTCACACGGTTCACTTGATCGCGGCACGTGTTTTGCGTTCATGGGTGACCTGTGTGATGGCCTCAAAGGTCAGGTCCATGAACCCATCTGTATGTTGCATCTCTCCCTAGATATCCCAATGTTTCATGGGCCCACTGGGCTATGAATAGCTCACCCTTATGTTCCCAGCACAGGTCCACTGGAGCCACTTCAATTCCGGCAGCCTGGTCTACCTGCTCATTGTTTTGATGTTCTTCGGTGATGCGGTTCTTAGGCTTGTAAGCATCCACATGATGTGCCTTCACAGCAATGTTTTCTAACCAGGCACTGATGTCTTGCCACCAGCCCAGATGGGTTTACCTCTGTGCTGCCAGTTGGTCTGTTTCCATTGACACCCCCACAGGGCGTTTGCCCAGGGGGTCAGTATAGGTGTAGAGTACTGGCCACTTTTCTCTAAGCCCAGCTGGATGGCTTTCACTTCTGCAAACTGATTTGACTCACCTTCTCCTTTGACAGCTTTGATGACTTGTCATGTGGGACTCCACACAGCAGCTTTCCACTTCCAGTGGTCTCCTATGCATGACAGGATCTGTTGGTAAACAGAGCACGTTGCCTTTCACCTTCAGATAACCCATTGTATGGTGGTGCCTCTTTGGCATGGGTCACCTTCTTCAGCGATGCTCCAAAATCTTTGCCTTCTGTCTAGTCCATGATCTCTTCCAGGATTCCTGGGTGGTTGGGATTCCCTATTTGAGCCACTTGTGTGATCAATTCTACCCACGTATTCCACATCGGTCACATGGTGTGTAGAGGGAACCCTCCTTTTGAACATCCAGTGCAGCATAGCAGTCAAGATGCCAAGAAGAGCTGTGCTTCAACAACTTCTGAAGCAGCTTGAACCTCATCATATGCTGCTAGTATCACTTTTTTTTTTCATTTGGGGTGTAGTGGGCCTCAGATCCTGAATACCCCTGGCTTCAAAGACCTAGAGGTTGACTGTGTTTCTCATGGTGTTTTCTGTCAGGGGCTCCAGGTGAGACCATGTTCCATGTGTAGAGCACTTGTCTCAAAGCTGGTCCAGGCCCAAAAGCTGCTGCATGAGCTATCTCCTGTTTGATGTGTTCAAAGGCTTAATGCTGCTCAAAATAGTTCTTCTCTGGGGTTGCTTGACAGAGAGGGCTCACAAGCTGACTGTAACCCAGAAGATGCATTCTCCAGAAACCTACAATGCCTAGAGAAGGTTGCGTGTCTTTGATGTAAGTGGGTGGGCACATAGTTGATATCTTATGGTTCACATCCATAGGGGTGTGGCAATGTCCACCCTGCCATTTTATTTCCAACAACCAGATCTCTTGTGCAGGTCCTTTGACCTTGCTTCATTTTATGGCAAAACCAGCTTTCAGAAAGATCTGGTTTATTCTTTTTGCTTTCTCAAATGCTTCGTCCACTGTGTTGCCCCACACAGTGGTGTCATTGATATATTGCAGATGTTCAGGGGTGTCACCCCGTGCCAGTGCAGTCTGTATCAGTCCATGACAAATGGTAGGGCTGTGCTTCCACCCCTGGGGCAGTTGATTCCAGGCATGTTGGACACCCCTCCATGTAAGAGCAAACTGTGGCCTGCACTCTGCTGCCAAAGGGCTTGAGAAAAACACACTGGAAATGTGAGTTGTGGCATACCACTTGGCTGCCTCTGACTCCAGTTTGTATTGGAGTCCTAGTGTGTCCAGTACAACATTCTACTCCCCATACCCATAAGGCATTAGGGTGCCCTGTCACTGGTGCCCACCAGTGCCTAGTACTGTGTGGATCTGACAGCCTGGCACCCTGGATCCATGGGAAAAGGGGTCAAGAGAGAGATGCCTTTCAGGAGTGGGATGCAAACCCATGGCTCCTGGGGAGACTGCCACCTCAATGCAGTGCCTTGAGCCATGGCTGTGGAGCACATCACCATATGGGCTGCTGTGAACTCCACCACAGCCAGACCCAGTGCAGCTCCTAAAGGAAAGGTTGAGAAGAGATGCTACAATGAGGAGGAGAGGATCCATTCTGATGCATCTCCAAAGAAACCGAGCTGTTACTGGGGCTGGTGGGTAAAGAAAAAAGGTGCAATAACTGGTTTCTAGTAGTAGTGGAGCTATGTTTTCCAGTGTGGCTCCAGGTGAGGAAAGGCTCCCAATATGAACAGTAATGGGAATGGAACTGAGGAACTGAATTGTACCTTTACGTGCATCTCTTTCTTGGGGAGACATTGGAGGCTTTGAAAGATGGGAAAGTCCTTGAGAAAGGGAAGCACTTGTGCCATCAATACAAAGCCCAGGGAACTCTGTATACTCAGTAGCAAATCCTTGAATGCTGATTGCAATTCATGAGGCAAAACAGAATTCAGCGGCCAGGAAACATGGCAGGGATATAATGTGTGGTTGTAGCTGTGTGTTTTAGATGACTATACCTAGATCTACAATATCAGAGGGCCTACAAAGGGAGTGCAGAGGTAAAGACACTTCTGCAAATACTAGGTTAACTGCTCTGTCTTGTCTGAAAGAGAGGAGGTGCTCAGCATTCTGCCATATATGAAGTGCTGGTACTTGGAAAATAATAGCTGACAGTTCTCCTCTATCAGGGGGTTATTTATATATATATTTATAGAATATATATATATATGTTGTTAAAGAGTTGGAGCATTTTGTCCTTTCTCAGAGACAATCACTTGAAAGAGAATATATTTGTCCAGACTATGAGATCTGGCTGCTACCTGGAATCAGCAGGCAGCCTTTCAGGTTTAGGAAAATCAGAACGGAGAGGTCATGTCTTTTTTATTGCCCTTCTTAGTTACAAAAGCACTTCATTTCTTTCACCCACCAAAATGGCTCCTGGCTGCTTTCTACACAAAAGGCTGGTTATTACATGCTGAAGCATTGCTTTGGCTTTGCAAATAGAAAATTCAGTAATACTTGGCATAAACCCACTGACCTGGACCACCTGAAGTGATTTAAGGATATGCCCAGTGAAGGAAAAGACGACAAGGTGGGCAAGTAGATTTACCTTTTAAACTTTATCCTTCAACCAGTCCAATTTTTGAAGATATTAGTTATTTATATCATTATCAGAGGGGGGAGGGAAGGGAGAAAATACATTAAAATTATACGTTAAAAGCAAGTCCTGGTGCAGTCTTAAATTCCCTCACCTAAATTAAAGATGAATTTCTTCCAGTCTAAGCACTTATATTAATGCAGTTCAGCTGTTGGTCCAGTAGATCACAGGTTTCATGTGCTGGCACGTGGGCATCTGGGACATTTAATAGTTAGGTGATATCAGGAGAGGTGGGTGATGAATAGGCAGTGTCAGAACAGCATTGACAGGCATGGAAGTACAGAAGAGGCTTGCTCAGCTGTATGTCCAGGTGGTGTTGGAGGCTTTGCCTGTTGAACTAAACAGGCGCAGGCATGGGCTCAGCCCCTGGCAGGCAATCATCCTTCACTGATCCATGGTTGACACACTCTCTGGCTCCGCTTAAGCATCTGGATTTTCCTTTCCTTGCATGGACTGTATCAGGAAACAAAAAGCCTGTCTTGGGGCTGAAAACTCTGGTGAGGCAGTGGGACCCAGGCATTTGAAGTCTGGGCACTGCTCTGTTGAGCTGAACAATGCATTTTAAAAAGCAGGACCCTGGTATGTCTTCTGTCCGCCAAAACATATTGTCCTGGCAAATGAGTCTAGGGAATTGCTAGTGTACCTCTGTAATATGGGAAAGCAAAACACAGAGAGATGCAGATACAGACATTTTATCCAAAACAAATGGGCAGAAGAACAAAATTGCTCATCAGAGTAATCAACTTTAAAGAGTCCTTCTGTTCTCGACCTCAATCCTTGTTCACTTACTGCACTTAGGTAATTTTAAAAACATCAGTGTAGCTATTCTATGCCTGCTCTTGTTAATTTTCTTTAAGTACAGTAAAATAACATTTTATTGCTTGCACAATTCCCTGAACAATTGCATTTTCTTTGTCACACTTCCTTGGCAAGTAAAACTGCCTGAGCAGTGATTGTTGGGTAAATTAGTATCATTCACAAGCTCATTTTGCACTTCGGAGTGTCAAATGTTGTTTGACTAAGAAAACTTCTTCCCTGTTGTTGTTGTTGAATGTGGGAGGAAGGGAGAAGATAAGTAAATTTTCGTAATAGAAGAGTTAGACACACTTTTGAATGTCAGTTTTATATATGTTGATAAAACCTGCAGACACAAATCTGCTTCTGACTGTGATTTCACTAGTGTGCCATAACTTCCCACACTGTCTAATGAACAAGCACAAAGGGAATAATAGGCCTATTGATTTAAATCTTATTTAACAAAACAAAAAAATATTGGTGACAGTGTGCAATTCCAGGGGGAACGCTAGGATAAAAAGAAACTATAAGCAGGAAGCAGGATGGGGTTCTCAAACATCTGTGTTGCACAATGCCAGGGATTTAATTTAGGGGCAACTCAGCTTAACCTGTGGGTCAGGCTCTCTCTAGAGCTCCAATGCCCTGTTGTCAAGGTCGTGGGATCTGCAGGAGAACATGGCAGCTCCCCTGCTGCCTGCCTGAGCTCTCTTAGTGCAAAGCCAGGGGATGGATGATGAGGGGGGATTGATTTGCGCCGGGGTCTCCTGCATTGCCATGTGGCCACAATGCAGCTTGCCTTGGCTGCGAGCACACCCTGGCAGGTGCTCCAGGGTCCCGTGCTTTGGATGTGGCCTGAAAGGATCAAGTTCAGAAGCTTAAATTCTCTCAACAGTCTATGGAAAGAGGGAGACTAAACCTCTGTGGGTTTAACTGTCAAACACACATTAGGTACTCGCATTAGACGGAGTAAACATTTCCACAGCAGTATAACAGATCTATCTTCCTCCAAATCCCACTTTTGGACAACTTTGGGTTGAAACGCTAGCATCTGATACAGTGGCATTCTGTTTGGTGTCACCCAGAGCTTCCAGAGAACAAGATCCAAAATACTGGCCTGGCACATTTCCAACTGATAAAACACACTATGTGAGAGTATACAGATGGGGGAGGCAGGCTTATGAGTGTAGACTTATAATTGTGGAAGATCATATTTATTATGTAACTGGTACCTTTCCTGTCATAGGTAAAATATTTATTTTTAATGCCAACTAACACAGACAAAAAACATGCAACAGAAAAGATGTTGATTAATAAATGCTTGTAGGTTAGAATGGCTCAGCTGCATTTCCTTCTGTGCAGTGAAGGGTAACACTGGTGTGATGGAGGAAGGCAGAAAAATGTACTTATTAATGAGTAGTAAAGGGCAGAATTTTAGATCTTACAACTGACACGGGCTCCTGAAGTCTGCTAATTAAACCATCTGAAGATGTGATCAAAGGCATTTAATGTGGAGATTGCTTAGCAAGATGCAGATAATTAGATGAAGGCTACTAATGATTTACTTCTGCAAAGTGTAACCTAGCACCGCTGTCTAAAAAGTGACACTGCCTGCAAATCCTGTGGTTCCTGTTCCTCGGTGTAACAGCCTAATGATTAAATACCAAGTACAGATCAGGCCAGGAACAAGCCTTGTATTCTACTTCACAGTAAATACAGACTGTTTGATCTGCAGAATAGTAAAGATGCAGGTTAAGAAAGGGTGGGTGTCCTTTCAGAGATGCCCAGTGCCCTTCACTGAAGGAAGAGGTGCCTCAGTTTGCGTGGCTAGAGCTAAGTGAGGTGACTCCTGCAACCGACATGGGATTTAGCTGGGACCGAATCAGCACAAAGAGCCACGGCTGCGATCCTGTCACTGTCTCCTTTGGCTGCTGCCTTCACATCAAACTCCGGCGCTTGCTTTTCCTTTTGTACTGCCATGCCCTCCCCTGAGCCTCAGAGCTGAACCCCCTTTCCCAGGTGCCCCAGTCCTCTGGAGAGGACCAGTCGCCTCTGCACCTCTCAGACCTCTCCTCCTGAGGCAGAGGGCAGCTCTTCCTCCACCAGTGTCCCTTGGCGGTTGTTTTGCAGGTTAGTTTTGCTTCCCACAGGGGTGGGAGGTCAACCTGTCTGCTTGCATCCCAAGTAAGTACTCTGCCGACTGGGTTACGAGGTAGGAGCTGGCTCTGCCCTTTGATAGAGGCTTAGAAGGAACTTGAGGACATTTTCCAGGTGAGCCGCTGCTGCAGCTGAAATCTGGCAGGCTGTCACTCTTGCTTGTGTGCAGACCTGAGCTACACTGAGATGAACTGTTCTGTCAAGGCGTACGTGACAGTCGGCATACCTACTGGCAGAAATCATGTACCTGGGGAATTTTACGGGTAGGAATGCAAGCATCTGGAGAAATTTAAATAAAAGCTAATTGAGATAGAAGCTAGCCTGAGGTTTCGGACTTTTATACATCATGTAAATCTAACCCCTATGACCTACTGGTTTAAACATTATTTGAACATTCACTAAAGCATCTCTTAATCATTTATTAATTCTTTCTTAACCATTTATAAATGGGACCCTAATATGAAGTCTGATTATGCTTTGTCCATTTTGCTCCAAAAAACAGCTCTACACAAGAAATTCCCATAAATTATCTAAAGCAGCAGCAGTCCTCAGCCTTAATTACAGCATTCATTACACACTTATGCTGTCATACAAGATCCCCCGTTTTAGTAAAACTCAAGAATGTTTTTTTCGCAATTTTAACATACATCCTCAGGGAAGCTTCTGTGGAGAGGCAGCAGGCTCTGCAATGAGCTATGGCTGTTGTTGTGCATTGAAAAACAACTAACCGAGTCCTCCCCCTCCCAGTTCATGCCTTGCTTATCTACTGCCCTCGCCCCAGAGTACCGAAGTGCTTGCTCTGAGAGGCCACCTCACAGAGACCACTGCACCTCTCCAAGCTCTGAAGCCACCTCTTGGGCCAGTGTCAAACAGCCGGACACTTCCTTCGTTGGGATCCAGAAACTGGGTGATCCTTTGCCTGTCAGCTCCAGGAGGCTGGATCTGGCATCATGCCCCATGGATCAGACCCTGGTACTGATCCTTCACAAGCCTGAGGCTGAGGAGGGAGAGAGGAGCAGGAGTGCACCACCAAAAAACTCAGCTCACTGGGGTTGGTGGATGCATTTTTATGGTGTCTACAGCTCCTCTGTCTGCCACACATGCCTGTCACCTGGGTCTGGCCTCTGGCCCAAGAACTGAAACGTTAGGAACTGGCGTTATGCTTTGTCTAACTGTCTGGATGCAACAAGCACTTATAAATCTTTGCAGTCTTCCTGGTTATGTGCTGGGGATGGACCCAGGTGCTCAGCACCTCTATCGTGCCGTCATTGTTTTACTGGGAAGCAAACCTGGGTAAGGCCAGAGAGGGGAGCGACAGGGGTGGACTAAGGAGGAGGACCCTGGGGAGGGCAGCAGTCCCACAACACTGCTATAGCTATATGCTTCTATATGACTGTACAGCTACAGGATAAGTAGGTAGGATATAACTGTGGCTTAAGTGTTCAAAGGAACAAAATCACTTTTGGTGGGCTAAGATGGAAGTAAGATGACAGACAGGTCAAAATGGGTAGAAAATAAATGAAAGAAATCCAAACTGGATTTATCAGAAACTAAAAATTAGAAGGGAGGAAGAAAGAAAAAAAAGATAATAGAATAAGAAGCTGGCAAGCCAGAAATGGGAGTAGAACATAAATTCCAGAGATCAGAAAGCCAAAAGAAATTTAATGTTTTAGAAACGGAACAGGGATAGTGGAAGACCTGCTGAAGACCCCAAAATATCAGAGGGACCAAATAATTCCTATTTTGGAGGAATACTAGTAGTTTCTGGTGGATTAGTAATTAGACCTTGCTAGTTCTAAATCAGCATGTCTTGCTCCCAATGTTGCTATTGATATTCATCTTCCATTCTGAAATGGAATAAACATCCCAAATTTTAAGTTTCTGTGGAACATTACAGTCTTCAGCATTTTTTTCTTCTTGATTGATATGCTTCAGGTGAATGTTTACATTATTAATTTTTACAGTGCCACAGGATGTAACAAAACATTCTGCAGTGCTACAAGTAAAATGAAATGAAAAATCAATTTTAAAACAAAAATCAAAACGTTTCCTTTAAAAATGCTCTATTTTCCCTACCCAAACAAATGCTCAAAGAAATTACCATGTTTCTGCAAAATATTCAGTTTCAACTTAGCAGAGGTGGAAATTTGCTTCATCAGGAGCTGTCCAGCTTTGTTATTGATTCAAACAAGGAAAGAGCATAGAGGAAAAACCCAGCGACTGATTTACTACTGCTTTTTGCTATTGTGCATTCATTAACATTTATGGACAGAAAGTATGAAATACACATACATACACAAAACCAGGCATGTACAATTCAGAATGACTGCAGTTTAGATCCATGCAGTACAGGTGTAAATAGCTACATAAAGAGCAAGGCAATAGGGAAGCAGGTACAATATTTGTGTTATCCATGAAAATGTAGCATTCATATAATTTGGGTTTAATTGTCCATGTACTATATCTGGTATTCATCTGTTCTGAGAATTCACCTACTTTCACCTTAATTGCTAAAGAGACATTATGTCTCAGCAAGGATAAAGGCCATTTTTTCTGTATGTTAATAAGAAATAAAGTGCAAAAAAATAAAAATGAAAAGGTGTTCCCCTTGGGAATAAAACCCCTCAGCAGTTGTAAACCTCTCTGTGTTGGGGATGGTGATATGTCAAAAGGGTAGAGAATTTCCTCTAACATCAGAGAATGAGCAAGCTCTGAATTTGAATGCTCATGTGTTTGAGTAAATAGATCACACATGGTTCTCCGGATAAAAACAAAAGAAGTAATTAATTGCAAATTACATGGTGATAGCAATTCCTGTTGAGAACTCAGCTGAATTTTCTCATGTTTAGTAGATCTCCATCCCACAGTGCCCTCTTCTGAGATATAGGAAAGTTTGAAAATGATGGGAAGAGATGCAAGCTCTCAAAACCTTTCCAGTTCAGCACTTCTCAGTGCTCTCTCTCTTGCTGCTTGGAGTGGGCTGCTTTGAACCCAGAAATGCAGACACAGAAACTGTTTTAAAAGACATCTCTATGGAACCTATATTTTGCTTTTCTTCCATTTGTTAGCCTTTCCTGTCCTTTATTTCATATCAGAGACTGTTGTACTTTGCATTTTTAACTGAGATTGACTTAACTTCCTGCTCACTTCTACCTTTACTGCTAGGTCAGCCACCTCCGTTGATATCCAAATTTTGCTTTCACTGGCCCTTCCAGATCTCCAGCTTCATCTCTTCAAGCCATGTAGCACAGCCACCACAGTTGCTTTGGATCCATGAAATGATTGAGAACTTGCTAAACTATTTTATATGCTGTCCAAAAACATCCACACCTCTATCTTGATCCTGGAAGCAGTAAAATGACTTAAGTTAGGGGACAGATCCACTGGGGAAAACAGCTGTTAATGTGCTAAGCATGGTGTTCATGCAAACTACAAACATGGTTTTAATATCAATGCCATTTCTGGGCCCAGCCTGTCTCTAAGAATAAAAAATGTGTGGCATCAGTTTGAGGCAATGCTGCTTGATGTGGGCCAATTATACACAGTCGTGGAAGCTGGAGCACAGACATATGGATGTTGCACCTTTTACTGTCTTCTCAGACACAGCTCCTCTGAAGTCACCCTTCCTCTCGTATGAATTTGATGAGAACATGGTAGCTTCCTATCGAGATCCACCTTTGTCCTCACCCGTATGCATTTCTGCCTGCCTGTTCCCTGTCTGTCTGTTGCCCCTCCTGGCTCTGTAGCTAAGGTAATTTTTTTATTGACCCTTCCTCATTCGTCTCTGCTCAACTTTTCCCTGGCCAAATTCCTATTGTTGCCCACTAATATCCCTATTAACAATACTATTTTTTTCTCATTCCTATCTTTCCTAACTCCCACCTTAATGTTACTTCTCCTGGCAAACAGACTGCAAGTCCTGTCTGTCCTTTCCTATACTTGGATAAGCTCAAGTGTAGGATAAATATGTACTTCTGTATTGGTAGGGGATTCCGGTTGCTCCATTTTTCCCAGCAGTGTAGGTTGTCCAGCCATTGGCTGGGATAATTAACGTGAGGTGGGTGGCATTAAGGGCTCCCTATGCAGTGGGACAGCAACTGGCTGGCTGGCATGAGAAGTGGAGGAGGGGTCAACTGAGGATTCAGTGGACAGCATGGTAAATCCTACAGATCTGCAAGATAGGCAGTTTAGGTGGTTACGGACTTTTAGATGCATATGTTGGGATGTCTTCTGAATTTGGATGTTAAACGAGAGGTACTTATGATTCCTCACAGTTTGAGATGTAAATGTTAGCTGACTAAAGTCACCTTGAATTTATAGGTATTTTTAAATTTAGTCTTCTGTTCAGAAAGCCGTATTTCAAGTTCCAAGGCTTTTCACAGCGATCATCTTTAAATATAAATAAATTTCTTTCCTAGTAAAAGCAGTACACCAGCATCCTAGAGAGCTAGTTAAATATATCTTCATCCTACAGAAGTCAAAGGGATGCTGTTCACTGGCACTGATGATCTCATGACAGCCATTAGTCGATATTTGCTATATAGTAATTTTCATGTCCTTGTTCTATTAGCGCTGGTGTTAAGTTGTTGAAAGAGTTAGTTTAGCCTTTAGTTTAAGAGTATTTCTTGTTGTTTTCCCACATCTCATGAATATATTCAGGCTAGTTTACAAATTTATGTAAATTCTATTGTTTAAAGAGAAAAAAAAAGTCAAAACATCTTCAAATATCTTCCATTATGTTCTTTGTTGCTCTGCTGTGTTTCTGTCTCTATCTATATTTTATTATTAAGAAGGTCTGCTTTTACTTTTATGATGTGAAGTCTGTCAAAACAATGCATTAAATAATTCTGAATCATTATTATCCAATACTACATCTGTTGCTTTCTTTCTTTCTTTTTTTTTTTTTTTTCCTTCCCTTAGATGGTCCAGGATTGAAACCTGCTATTTGCAGAATATTATACAGTTGTGGCTGAAATATTCTTTTGTCTTCCTGCTCAGAAGCCTTCAAACTATTGTGTTCATCACTCAAAGACCTCGAAGGGTGTTGCCTGTGACCCTTCCAGGGGTCTGAATGACACAGGAATGATCCTTATACTGATCTGGTTCTTTCAGTCAGTAGCAAGAAAATGGTCTGCAGCAGGACTCGTGAGGTATGGCCATCAAGGTGGAGAAGGACAAGAATTATGGAATTATTTTAGAAAGCATTCTATCCAAGGCCTCAGTACTCCATGGCCTGCACAAAGATTTTTTTGGGGGAGGTAAATAAGATCAGATGTAGCCTGCAGCCATTTTCATATTTTTTCAATATCTTTATCAATGATCTGGATGAGGGGATTGAGTGCTCCCTCAGTAAGTTTGCAGACGACACCAAGCTGGTTGGCAGTGTCGATCTGCTCGAGGGTAGGAAGGCTCTGCAGAGGGACCTGGACAGGCTGGATCGATGGGCTGAGGCCAACTGCATGAGGTTCAACAAGGCCAAGTGCCGGGTCCTGCACTTTGGCCACAACAACCCCATGCAATGCTACAGGCTGGGGGAAGAGTGGCTGGAAAGCTGCCTGTCGGAAAAGGACCTGGGGGTGCTGGTTGACAGCCGGCTGAATATGAGCTGGCAGTGTGCCCAGGTGGCCAAGAAGGCCAATGGCATCCTGGCCTGTATCAGAAATAGTGTGGCCAGCAGGAGTAGGGAAGGGATTGTCCCCCTGTACTCAGCCCTGGTGAGGCCCCACCTGGAATACTGTGTTCGGTTTTGGGCCCCTCACTGCAAGAAGGACATTGAGGTGCTGGAGCGTGTCCAGAGGAGGGCAACAAAGCTGGTGAAGGGTCTGGAGAGCAAGTCTTATGAGGAGCGGCTGAGGGAACTGGGACTGTTTAGTCTGAAGAAGAGGAGGCTGAGGGGAGACCTTATCGCGCTCTACAACTACCTGAAAGGAGGTTGCAGCGAGGTGGGTGTTGGTCTCTTCTGCCAAGCAACTAGCGATAGGACGAGAGGAAATGGCCTCAACTTGTGCCAGGGGAGGTTTAGATTGGACATTAGGAAAAATGTCTTTACTGAAAGAGTGGTTAAGCATTGGAACAGGCTGCCCAGGGAAGTGGTGGAGTCCCCATCCCTGGAAGTATTTAAAAGACGTGTAGATGAGGCGCTTAGAGACATGGTTTAGTGGGCATGGTGGTGTTGGGTTGACGGTTGGACTTGATGATCTTAGAGGTCTTTTCCAACCTTAATGATTCTATGATTCTATGATTCTATGATTTTCCTCCTGGAAAAATCTTTAAGGGGTTGCTTTAAGCCTGAGGATAGTGTAACACTTACTCTGCAGGCTGTGGGATTGCTCCATGGGAGATCTACCAATTGGGCACCAAGGAGTAGAAAGCACAAACAAAACTTATGGGGCTTCCTAATTCTTGAATCCAGTCCCAAGAAATTGTAGAGAATCATGAACAAATATCTAATCAAGAAACATCTGTTCAACCCACAACAAGCCACAAAACATTTTCCCAAATTGTTTACAAGCTTATGACCTGGACTAAAATATAAAAAACCACAACTAAGTTGTGCTTCAGGAAAAGGTCAAGGACAAAGTCCCAGGTTCTTGCAATGACAGGAACTGCCTTGATGAAATATTACATGATCCTGGCAAGTGGAGTTTCCCCACCTTGCAGATCGGGGCAAAAAATCTTCTTCCAGCACTCTCATCACGCCAGGGGAAAAATTCCCCATCTCTGACTGAATTAGCTGTGAGCACATGGACAGGGCACACAAATCCAAGACATCAGTGCCACCAGACTCAATGCCACCGAGGCATGAATGCACCAGCGCACCCACTGCATCATGTTGGGAGCAATGGCTGATCTTTTGTGCTTCAGAATCATGGAAACTACTTCTCTCTCCAAAGCTGGCTATACATCATTCATTGGAGAAACTATGTTGGCTGTGCCTACTCCTCCTTGAGACTATCTTCCAGTTTGTCTGAGTGAGGTTTTTCTTAGGGGAAAGGTTTTGCCCTCTTTCTGGCTTCCATAGGTGGTCACTTGCTTTGCCTTGAACAGCTTGTGTGTGCCAGATGGCACTGAATATAGGATCAAGCTCTAGAAAAAGCAAAAGCAAACGTAGACAAGAAGTCAGTAACATCTGTGCTGTAAGACAGTGTTAGAACTGGGTGTTATTTAATCCACTGGCATCTGTCTTTATTTTGCTAGCCTATTCTCCTGGGCACCCCAGAAGTGGAGTAATTCCTTCATGAGACGTCAGTCTAGAGACAGGTTGAGCTTACTCTGCCATTTGAAATGCCAGTGCTCTGGGTGTACAGGTGTATAAACATGTATGCATGTGTGTATATGTGATTTCATGTATTTCAAATTCTATTCTTAAATGTTCTCTTCAGTGTGATTTATAAATGATTTTACAATCATGATCACATCATTCTGGAATGTGATGGAGCAGCAGAGACATTACAGTGGATTTGCAGCAGAACTCAGCTAACATTCTTGTTGAACCTCACAGAGGGCCCAGGACCCAGTAGTAGGAGACAGTCTGCATAAATTGTGCTGAATTGTTACCGAGACACAAAAAATGCTTCCTAAAGGTCTGACAGCAGTAAAGCTTATCAACTTTTCTGCAGTGTTTTTGGTGCAGATATCTGGTATTTCTCATCCATTCCTCAGTGGACAGAGGCAGACAGACTTCCCCTTGGATGTCTTGAGAAAAACTCTAGATTCATAAATTCACAAGATGTTTTCTCTCTTGTTCTGAAAGCTTCCTAGATGTTTCTGGTGAGGCAGCTATGCATGCTTTGAAGTGCCCAGTTATGGACCTCAAGGTTCCTTCTCAGTCAGATATAGGTAGATAGTCCTTTGGAGAAGTTACTTATAGCTATGACTACTACTGGCAATAAGGGTGCCCACTTTTTGTATAATAACATCTGGTAAGAGCTCTCTTGGGAGCTGGCTAGTGTCTCAGCACATGTTTCAGGGAGATGCCCTAGCCAGTGAGCTCCTCACTACCTTGCAAAGAGCATTCTTTATGCCTTCTGTTAACATTATGCTGCTGTGCACTTAAAGGAGCAAACATCATGGGACCTGAAGGAGAACAGCTGGCTTGTCTTTAATTTGGGGGTTAGGGAACTCAGCTGGGCAGAAGGAAAGTCTTTGGTTCTGGACTCTCCTAGAGCTCCTAGAGCTCCTTCAGTTACCTAAAAAACCAAACTGATGCTGCTCTACTATAAAATGCCTGCACATTTCAGGGAATGGGTTCTGTATCCCCTTCTGCCCGTCACAGGTGAGAGTCAAACTCCGTTTGATCTGCTCGCCTTCTGACCCATAGCTCTTGCATTCCCGGGTCCAGGTCTCACAGAGGTTGGACGTAGACGACTAGTTTGGATGCCTTTCTAAGAGGGTAGATACAGCATCAAACCTTTGCAACTTGAGGAAAGGCCTAAGAAACAGGCAGCACTCTTCTTGCCTGAGTTGTGCAAAGGTGTGTTGAGTAGATGTGGGGGAGCCATCTGCCTCTGTCCTGCAGCGCTGCTCCACAGGTCGCCTCTCCTCGGAGGAGGGCTGGTTTCCAAGCAGGTATCCAGTACTTCTCCCTGGTTCTCTGTGCTGGAGGAGTGAGGCAGACATCTGACATTGACATCTGACAGACTTGCCTCTGGAGGTCTTATTGGAATTTACTCCATGGAACAAGAAAATTAGCTGCTTATTTCAGGAAGGCTGAATTATCATCTTCTCCCTCTTTTCTCTCAGACTAGGTGGTTACATTCTGAGGCATTTGCAGCCAAAATAAAATGAGGTGGACTGGAGCCAGTATAACGCTGCTTGAAGTGCTGTAGTCAAAACCACAGAGGAGAAACTTCTGTGTCATGTTCTTCTGAAACTGCATCACTAGTATGAGTTATTGTTATTTCTAATCAATTTAAATGAGCAAAAAGTTGTGCACCTACTTACCTAGCAACACGATAAAGCTTTATCCTCTCCCTGCAAAGTAATGGGAAAGGAAAAAAAGTGGAGGGGCAACGCAGATCTTTCTTCTGAAGAAAGCTGTTTTTCATGAAAGACATGTGATATTTTTTATGGTAGACAGAGAATAGGATTTCCATCATGCAAAAAAAAAAAAAAAAGATATTTTAATTTTTATTTTTCATTCTATTTCTGAAACTTTGGTATTTTAAATGAAAAAACATAGAACTCATATTACTTGAAACATACCTTGGCCTATTGAGAACTGGAGATGAAGCAGTACAACGAGAGCTGTTTATTCATAAAGGAGAAGGATATATCTACAAAAAAAGTTGGCATCTCTGTTGCCAACCTGATTTGCATTTGCAAATTGCACCAGATCTTCAGACCTTTGCGTTTGCATTGGTCCCAGAAAGCTATTTCTTTTCTAAAGGGCTGTGTAGTTTTATGTTTCCACTAATGTTGCTGTAGAGCTATCTTTTCTTACTGGAAACTTTCATCTGTAGACTGAGGAATTTGACCTTACCTCACAGAAAATTGTCTTCTGAAATGCAGAGGTTGGGAAAAGAATCTGTCGTGAAACTCAAGCCTGTTAATATTCTTGGGCATAATTCATGAAGATTGAAGAGAGAGGCTTTCAAAAAGCAACTCTAATGTTATGAATAATTATCTCTTTGAACTTAAGGGAGACTGGAAATTCACTGTTAAGCTGCCCGAGATGCTTCTTAGTAGTCACTACTACGCAGCTGTAGAAATTGGGCTGGTACCCAGATAAGGAATGGAAATTTCATTCTGATTTCTGAAGGTACTGTGTAATTCATTCTTTCTGACGGTCCTTACACCTGGAAATTCTTGTTCGAAGACCATTTTCTTTTGGATTCTAATTTCCTGAACTGTTCATAAAACACAGAATTGTGCAGAAGCTTTAGAAGTTAAGTTTGCAAAATATTAACCTATAAAGCTACCTTGAAAGTCCTGCAGTCTTCTAAACATATGCATCCTCCTGGTAAAATAGAGGCTGGTGGCTTTCAGTATTCGATATATGCTGTGTTTTTAGAGTGCATGGTCTTACACATGTAAAAATTACCATTGGCTTAATGACATTTCTTGAGAAGTGGTAGCAATGTTCGTATCTCTTTTCTTATCAGCTGAAAACTGATACCAAGCTAATGATAAAGTTACTGTTGATGGATCTCTGTGGGATGAAAATGTCGTGCCCAGACACCCTAAATGGAAAGTCTCCTGTGAGCCCAATAAGGTGGAGCTGGGAAATACGCAGAATACAGACACAACCAAGAGAGTGGTTCTACTTTGCTCAACAGCTAAGTACCGGTGGCTGTTACAAATAACATTTTCTGGATACAGTTTATACCACCCCAGGAACAATTTAGATTTTTCTGCAAATTCAAGAGCTATAGGAAAAGTATGAACAAGGCCCTGTAGGTATTCCAGGACAAAAGGCTGTATAGACCCTTCTGAATTAAGCATGCTGTGCATATGATTGTAGAAGCCACAACTCAGCGATGCACCTGGTTCCTTCCTTGTCTCTGTTCCTGTCAAGTGAGCTGATGAAAAGTCAATTTTGGAATTGTTTTCTGCGGATACTGCGAGATTTCACATGATAATATAATCAAATATTAGAGACAAGCAAATCATGGCTAAGCATCTTCACATGAGATTGACACTTGCCCTCCACATCCTTCAATACGTCAGTATTGGTTATGTATGCAGAAGAAAGCACCGGCTTGTGCCAGAGTAAAACTAGCATACTGAAATAAAACTGGCCAGCCTCTTTAGAAACCAGGCAGGTATACACTTTTTCAAAGCCCTTTCCTTGGGAGATTTAGTTGCCTTAATAAGCACAACTGGCCTTTCAGCTGTGGAGAAATGATGTCTTGTTGGAAAGCTGCTATTCTTGCCCTTTCCAACAGCCTGTGTCACAGGCAAAGCCCTATCCCTTTTCAGCAGCAATGTCCGTGGTAGCTGCAGTGGCAGCTGTGTGCCAGAAAGCAGCTCTTGACCTTTCTGTTTGTGAAAAATGGATTGAATTGTGCTTACTTCAAGTTTCTGGCAATGAGCATTAGCCCAGCAAGAGCAGAGTGGACCTGAAGACGTATTTTAGAAGGGAAGTAAAATGTAACGAGTTTATTTAAAAGCAAATATATGTGCACACGTATGTGTGCGTATCTTTCCCTATCCAGGGGAGGATAGACTTTCCTGCCACACAGTAATGTCAGAAAATATCATGAGGGCACAATATATTGAAGTCACATGGGTTTTAGGCATTGCATCTTAGAATGAGAATTTTGCACCATAGGTATAAGAAAAAGCACTGCTCTGGCTTTGCTATTGCTCTGAGATAACTGCTAGTAAATGCTGGTGACCTTTCAGAGAAGGGACAACCTTTTGTATCTAAAGGAAGGATGAAAGATAATGCTGTAATATATTGGCCACATTGCTAGGGCAAAGAGGAAGTGAAAGGTGGAGAGGCGTGTCCAGGTCAGAATACTGACCTAGAACGAAATGAAGGTATACCCCAAAGGCTGGAGGTACAGCTTTCTTTTCCCCCCACCTTTTAAAAAACTATTTTATTTCCAAATGTTGTACAGAGCTTAGCTGAGATCTAACCTGAAATAGCTAAGAACAAATCTCCCCCTGTGAAGAAATCGTTTTTCTTTGCAGGTGTGTTGAGAACCCTGTCAGATGCTCATACATCAGGAACTGTGAGGGGACTGAGAAAAAGTGTTTCCAAGACTGCAAGGGGACAGTTAAAGAGAATGAGCTTTGTACAGGTGTCTCAGAGGGAACTTAGTAAAGAAAAGGGAAGGAGAAACGGACTTTTTCCAAAATTTGCAAGTCATTGGCATCAATTTTTCTGGGCCCAGTGTACATTTGCTTTTATCTTGCATATAAAGACATTTTCAAAAGATGTTTAAAGAGAACTTATTAACAGGCTTTATGCACGTGAGTTTGCAAGCTGCATTGAGGAATACTGTAGGAGATCTGGGGCATTCCCTGCTTGTGTACTACAGGGAGCTTTTGTCCTGTATATACGGGAGAAGGAGTCTGAGAGAGAGGAAAAGGAATTAAGAGCAGGTGCACCAAAGAAAGTATTGTGAGGCTGCATGAGTGATGGCAGTGATATTTCAGAGGAAAGCAGTAAAAAAGAAAAAAGAAAGGAAAAGAGTTGGAGAGGGATTCTCGTGAGTTCCCTAGCTTTACTGAAATGATCTCAGATGCAGGAATGGCTTTATTCCCTGGACATACCCCTTTTCTGTATAATGTCCTATGTAATGAAAGTGGATTTTCTTAGGCAAAATTTGTTTTTAGAATTTGAAAGAAAAAGAATGGTTCTAACTGGGAAAGAAAATGAAAAGCAGCAAGCCATTGTCAAGGTTAACAAATGTGGGATGTGACATTGAATCTCCAACTTGAGGTAAATACCATGGAAGCATTTTATTTTTGAGTAGCTCAAAAGCACACCAGCCTCTGTGCTGACCAARGGAAGAATGTGACGTTTGTGGCACATCCCTGCAGGGAGCAACAGAAATGGCTGAAGACTCCCCATGGACTTTCTAATATCACATGCAGTACACTGGGGAGAACAGCCTTTCTAGAGACATCGTCTTTTACATGGAAACGTGACAAATACCTTCCTTGGGACTTGTGGCAAAGTCGCAACTGAGTCCTGATGTATTAGAAGACTTGAAGGGAGCAAAAGGAAAAAGCAGGAGGTGGAGATGTTACCTGACATATAGGGAAACCTCTAACTGTCTTGCACAGATTGGTGGCCTTTCTAACCACCCCCGTGTTACTGAAGCTTGAACCATCAAGCTGCCTCTGAGGACATGAAATGCTTGCCCAGGCTATACAGTTGATGTGACCGTCAGATGTGTTGGGTGACTGATGACTGTTCAAGGTCTTTTTGTAAATTGGCCTTGTATCCTGGATGGTAGAAGGAATAAGTTTGACAGTTCCTGTGATTTTTTGAACAGCATTCCTGGTCAGCAGTCAGACCTCTGCAGATTGCTTTCTGATCCGACTGAACAGCATGTCAAATATATTGTTATTTTATGAGCATCTTGCCTTCCCCTCCACCATCCCAATTCCAAAAGTTTCTGTGGAGTGTGAGGCTCATGAGCAGAGTGCTAATATACCCCATAAATCACGTTGATGGCAGTACAGTGCTTGAGCATGCCCAGGGGAGAAGGTTTTACAGCCTTTACCAAAATCCTTTGCTTTACATCAGGCATGATACCTGCCATAATGACCATAGCTTGATTCCAAGTTGCAATTTATTGTTAGCCGCCATTCACTTATATTTAATTTGTAGCAGGGCTCAGAGGCTAACAGTTAGGAGGACAGTGTGAATCTCAGTAGACCAACGCTCACCAACTTCTTGTGGAGTCTGGGCAAGCCCCCGCAGGCTGCACCTGCAACTCAGGTGCACTGGTCACAAGCTGCCCTGAGTACTGGTTTCATCCTTCTCTAAGTTTTTCCTACCAGCTGAACCACGACTACCCAAGATGAAAGGGTTACGCGCATTAGTACTTTACGCCAAAACAACT
The DNA here is from genome assembly GCA_035582835.1 of Phoebastria nigripes. Taxonomy (NCBI): domain Eukaryota; kingdom Metazoa; phylum Chordata; class Aves; order Procellariiformes; family Diomedeidae; genus Phoebastria; species Phoebastria nigripes. The sequence continues at coordinate 88,972 of JAYKAV010002053.1, read as the reverse complement.
GTCTTTTACATGCCCAGTTCTGGGAAACAGTCCAAAATCCTCTGAATGTTGAGTAAGAGCATGGTGGAATTAACACTCCATGCATGCCTTGTTCTCATTAAGCATGAGACTCCAGCAAACCTCAGAGAATGAGCTTGAGGGATCATTGAACAGATCTGGTCTATCTGTCCTAATGTAATATATGCAACTAATATATGTGCCTAAGCTTTCTCTATCTGCCAAAGAAGAGTTAAGCACCTGAGGATGAGATCCAAAAGAGGCAACATGCACAACTGTTGTTACGTTTGACAGGTGCAATGGATAAATGTAAAGCAGTCCTAGCAGAAGGGGCCAGACCCAGAGCTACCCCATAGCTGGGTGTATAGAGTCAAACTCACTTCGACTCTTCATTCAATTTGTTTACCAACATTTTCTTCCAGTGGAAAGAAAAGATATAAATGGCACATAAATGGTTCTTGCTCTGAAGTCAAAAGAAACAGCCCCACATTTCATAGTTTTCATGTAACGTCTTAAATATAAAGTGGGAATAACAGTAACTTCCTTAGCTCACGCAGATAGGAAACGATATATAAAGGATCCTGAGACGCTCATAGACTAAAATAATGGGAATCTTGAAAAAAAATCCCTTAGGCAGAGATGGTGTTATTCATCGCACTGAGGGTCCGGTGTGCTGGGTACCATGTAAAGATGTAGGAAATGACACTTTGTCCCCCAAGTCCCCAGTTATTGTCCTCCTCTAGTAGCTGTTAAGTGCAAGCCCAGTAGCCTGTTTGCATACTCTGTGATTGGTATCAATGTTTGTATTAGTATTCAAAAAACAGCAAAGGGTGTGTTAAAAATAGCAGAGATGACAGAAAGAGGGCAATTACTTGGTTGTGTGAATAGGAAGGATAATATTAAGTTACCGTGTAATTAAGGTTAGACCAAGGTGAAATAAAGATAGCAAACAAGGAAAGTAAGGAAAGGTTACTCGCTGTGGACCCAAACCTATCCCTACTGAATTTAATGACAGGTTTACGCCAACCTCTGTGAAAGCGAGTAGGAGTAGACTTGAGGTTAATTTAGAGACATATTCATAAGGCATTTTAGTGAAACTTGATAATGTATAATAGAAAAAGAAACCACAGACAAATAAATAAAGGGGAACTTACTGAGCTGAGCTCATCTTGGAAGCGGTTTGATATGAGCTGTTCTCTCACATCATGCTGTGTGCTTATTATGAGAGGTGAAATGCACGGTTTTGTTCCACATTAGATTATTTATGGACTTTCTTCAGGGCAAATCGTTTTCAAAAGGCCTGAACCTGGATGTGTTCTGCCACTGGTCAATCTCGGGCTGCAGGGCTGCTTACCAGCAGGGTACCAGTGCTGTTTTCATGCTTGACTAGGAAACATTTGTGGCTTAAATCCCATCTTGTTTGCAGCTATCAGAAAAAGCCACGTTCTTTTACTGAACAGGCATGGAAGTTATTATTTCTCCTCTGTGCTCACAGGAACATTTGTTGGGGGGGTTTTGGGACTGCCTGAAATGGTTCAAGAAAATCACTTGTGAGACAGAGAAGGAAACTAATTAAATCATCAGAGAGGAAAAGGACTTAAATGATGAAAGATGGTGGTAAATTACTTAGCTAACAAATAGGTGCCTTGGAAATTAAAGTACAAATTAGGTTATCTAATTTTTCACCACAAACCTAAGCAGTTCCATTAGTATGATTTCCATCTTGTGATAGTATTTCATGGCTCATCAGGATCTCACTGAGACATATTAACGACAGCTGGAAACAATGGTAATACAAAGCTTTTGTTTCCAGGTAAGGTAATGAGAATTTTCCTAAGAAAAGGACCTTAAAAAATGATGCTTTCATGTGTTGGTACATCCATACTACCAATGAACATAGCACTGTATGTGTCCAACTGAATAGAGGATATGATGATAATTTAGACAAACAAGTCTGATCCCTTTACCTTCACGGATGTTCCCACATTGCCATGCGGGGCTGCACTGAGAAACAGGGGCGGTTACGATGTACATTGGCCATGCATCAGGTAGGCTTCTTCTGGGACAGGAACCAGTGCTTTTGTCTCGAGACTGGTGCTCTGTGCTGCACACGTTAGGTTGTAGTACCAATATGACTGTATTCCCCTTCTCCCTGGACACCCTCTGAGCATCACTCTTGAGCTCCTGCTGTTATTTTACCATGGTTAGGAACTGCAGATGGGAAGGTCAGCAGGAGGAGGAGAGGAGAGAACATCTAGCTACTGCTCAGAAGCCTTTACCAGCATCTTTTGTAAGGTATCGGGTCAGATTTTCCAGATTTCCCAGCAATCCTCCTTGTGCCCACTAGCAATACATAACATCACTCACTTGGAGCACATGCTGCAGTCACCAGTGCTTTGATTTTCTTATACATACATTGCCTTCACTATGTTTCAGCATTAATTTTGCAGTGAGAAAAATGCATATTACTCACAGCTGTCTGTAAGTCATCTCATTCCCCCTGCCTGCACACTGATATTCAGCAACCTCATTTTATAATATACAGGGTTTTTTTCCCCCTTCTTTAAAACTTGATTTTAAATCTAGGAGTAACTGGGAGAGCTGTTGTGAAATTATGGGACACTTTTATTTCCGTCAATTTCCAGAGCACCTTGCTACAACTCATTTTGTGTGGTTAGCGCAATGTGTATAGTGGCAGAGACAGATGAACAAAAACGAACACAGTTCTAATTTAAAAACAACAGTTTTTCAGCAATAGCTATATGGAGTGCATGTCTGACAACAGAGGAGGGAAATATTAATTTTTCTTTTGAAGAGTGACTTCAACTCCAAATGATTTCAACATGGTTTCAGATCTGGTCTCTCTTCCCCTCCCTGATTTTTCTCTAAGTGGTTAATCAACGAAGTCATCCAGCAGCAATATGAGTTGGTTTTTTTACAGTACCAGGTATGGCAGTGTTCAGCTAGGGCAATGACAGCATGGCTGAGCCCGTCTGTGACCTTTTTAAGCAGACTACTGCATTTTGCACCAAATGGAGCAGGTTGTAGGGCCTCCATGGTAGGTACAGCAGCAAATCAGATCCAAGTCCGGTCTAGCTGTGACAACTTTTTGCTAATTCCAGACAAGAAATGTACATTTGTTTGCTTCCAATAGTTGTTGGCTTGTCAGATGGCATTTTCGAGCTCAGAAATAGCAGACCAGCTTAAGAGTCTGAAGACAAATAGTTCAGGCATATTGCAGAAGCAGCTCTTCCTTTGCTCTTCCTACCAACCCACCAGTGCTCCCTACCCTGCCACTCATTTGGGCTGTACCCTGCAGAGGCTCGGCAGGGGAGCTGCAAAAGATGACCGACTCTTTAGCAATGATGTTCCTTCAAGCTGTGGAAATAGAACTTTTCCCCTTTTGACTCTAATTCTATATGGACTATGTATCATCCATTAAGGTGACATACAATGTATAGCCATAGGATCCAGTTTACTGGCCTCTATAATATGCACCTGCACAGTGAAATTGCCCTAGTACATCACTAAAATAATGACTTTTCCTGACCTATTGTACATTACTAAGGGAATAAACTCTCCATTCATTAGTAACTTAATAGGTTTTCTGCTTCATGTCAGTTGTAATCCTTATTTAACATCACCAAAGAATAATCCTTTTGTTTCTACAGCAGAAACATGGACTTTTTACTCCTATTTTATTGGTAAAATGATAGTTCTCACTTCAATGAAGACTCTGAATCTCCACAATATCATCTTGGAATGGGACAGAGGTTCATTAAGGACAGTGCCCCTTCTGCACTTACACATTGGTAGATATAGTAGTCTACCTGCTCTGTGCAAGAGATCCAGATCTAGGGTGTAAAATCTGATCAGGAAGGAAGGAATCATGAAATACAGCAGTCAGAGACTTTACAAATCTTAAGAGATGGATTCTAGCAGAGCAGTAGGTAGCGTATCTATCAACGCCAGCTGTTTCCTTGGCATTCTGTTTCAAGAGAAAATTAAAACCCATGATTATCTGCATTCAATCTATACCATAAGAATGATGATAAGATTAATGATCAAATCTGTGTTTCTGTCTCAAGGGTCCCCCTGCTGTTTACCTGCCTACCTCCTGCTTAGGAACCATAGTGATAGATGTAGCTGTCTGACACAATCTCCAATTGCTTGAACTATGGTTCCCTGGCTGGTTCATGAATGTGATGCCCTGCTTGCTGAGTCCTGTGTGATGTAGGCATCTATTTCTTACTTGTTTAAAAACCCGCAGGAATACTTTAATCCATATTAATGGTATCAGGCTATGGTCCCGAAGTGAACACTGAAGTTGTTAATTCAGTTTCAGGGCTCTGCTGCTCTTCATAAGCCATGAGAATGAAGAAGGCTCCTTCAATTGAATGACTATCTTATTCATTCAAACATCGTGTAATTGATCTGTACTATGTACTATAGTTTATGAAATGCTCCTTCGTTTCGGTGCTGTTAAAAGCTTTGCCTTGCTTTGTGCTGTTTCTTCAGTTATTTAGGTTCATTCTTCTCTCTTCATTATTGGTGCTTATTAAAAGAGCCTGCTTAGGAAAAGGAAGAGGCTATTGTCCTTTCTTTAGCCATTTTTTCTAATTGCTCTTTGCTTGTGGTGTGAATTAGGCCTATTTTCCCATGTATGGTTCTGTCTTTTTTTTTGGTGGGGGGCTCTTTTGCTGCTCTGTTTCATGCCCAGTGTGGGACACAGGTGGGGGTTGAACACATGCTGGAGCACTCTTGAAAAATTAAGGTGTTTGGCAGAAATGTGTGTTTGGAGTCACTCCTACCCAGGCAGAGCAGGTAATTGCTTAGCCAAGGCCAGAGTCTCAACAGGATTGGGAAGGGCACTGCTCACTCAGTGAACTAAGTATCATCTCACACCCACTCAGTATCTCCACAACTTTGTATCTCATTGCCCGAGTCCCACAGGTCAGGACAACCTGTGCCTGCACTCTCAGTGTAATACCCCTCTTTCAGGACACAGTGGGGTGGCAAGGTATGGGCTACTAATCATTTGGAGCTCTGTTAGCTCTGGGGACGCATCTGGCAGGAAGCTGGCTCCGGTCTGTCACTGCACGTTCAGCTCCTGATGGAGAACAAGCAGCAGTCAATACTTAACGTAAACTGACCACAGCAGTAACGGCAATTAGGGAATACAGCACAAGGTTTCTTCTTCATCGTTATGGTAACTTTTTTTTCCTGTGGCTAAAGGAAAGTGATAATGTCTTTTGGTTGGCTTAATTTTACAGATCACCCTTAAAATAATTAAAAAAACCAAAACCAAAACCCAATTAATTTAGGAGCTTCTCTCTCATTAAGCCTATAGGATATAGGGTTAGAACACTCAGAGGTACCTAGGCTTTGAACCCCAGTGACGTGGATGGGAGGAGCTGCAGTTAAGCTACTTCAGGCAGATTTTAAGAAGGCATTTAGATGCCTAAATATGCAGATAGTTTCCTGCTGCCTTTTGCAACAAGCACTATGAAAAATTCTTCTGCAAGACCTAATTTTCCTTGATATGTGCATCTGAAAATTTACTTTTAGAAATCTGCTTTGAGGCCCTTTTGAAAATGTTCCCCCAAGTGAATACCAATGGGCTGCAGCTTGAGACTTTTAAATACAATATGGACTTTATGTCCATTTAGACCTGTGAAGGTACTGGGTTTGGCCGTTGTCACAGATGTATCAGGGATCTGATTCAGCTTGTCTGTTTTTGTCTTTCTAAGGTGTGTGTGCTGTTGGGGAGGGAACTGGATAACTGGTGACACACGTAATCATACGTGTGAATGATTATTCGTAGAATATTTTTGCTTCGTTGGCCAGCTCTGTCAAGTATCCACCCACCTACAGTAAGCAGACTTAAAAATGTCACTAAAATAAGGGCTCGAATACTTAATACACTGAAGGCTTGATTCAGATCTTCTTTAATAACATTGCCTTCAAAGTCAGCCAGCAAGAACATCACAGGGTTGGATTTGATGCCAACGTGGAACACAAGAACTAAAAAAACCCAGCATACTGGGTATGAAAACCACAAGAAATGTGAAAAAGAAAATGTAATACGTAGCACATCTATGATTTAAAAAGTGATTATCATTGGTTTTGTGTCATTTCCATAGGATATCTGAAGGCACACACATTTGGGTAGATAAAACATTTGTATGAGTGAGAGTCTTTCCTTTAGGAGCAGCTCTGACCTTACGTTTTCAGCAATTCAATGGCAAAAATTATTATTTTCTTCCTACTTCTTTTTGGGAAAAAGAAAACCTTCACCTCGTCTCCTACTTCAAGATCCTCTTGATGCTATGCCTTGTAACTATCAATCTTCATTTACTTTGCTGTACAGAAAAATTAACCTTCTAGGAGGGCACTTTTTTTAAAGTGCAGAATAATTCCTTAGTACCATTGACACTTGTTGAACCGTCACTGGTTATATTGGGTGAGAAATGCTGATAGCATCTGTACTTCATCTTCATATCAATGAGAGCCTGATGATCAATTTATTTTCTTGTCAAATACATTCTTTAATGGGTTGCATTTTGTGTGGTTGACTATTCTGGTAAAATCAATTTAATTAACTATCAAGATTTGACAGAACACATTCAGGCAGTGTCATTCATTTCAAAAGAATAGTAATTTCAATCAAAGACAAGTTGCCAACCATTCTAATGAGGTATCTCAACATTAGCAGGATTTCATGCTAATGATCAAAATGAGATATTTCAGGGTTTCTAACAAATTATGATTATAAACCAGATATTGCGTTAATACCAGGGTACACTGTCACTATTTATTCACCAAGCCATCAGTGTTTAAAACAAATTCTTATGAGCTCCTGCATGCGTAAGTTGGTTGGGAAAAGAGGGAAACAAATTACCCTCCGCTCAGCTTGTCGTTCAGGGGCTTGTACCACACAGTTACTGCGGGGAGGCAGGCGATACCCTCACAGCACATCGCACACTTTGTGGGGTGCAGGTTCCCTATGAACAAATAAGCAGTGGTGTGTGCAGCTTACTAAAGTTTACATTGCTGTACTGTGCTATCGCTCCATGTTATTATAGTGGGAGCTGAATATCAGCAGGATCTATTACAACACCGAATGATTAAAGTACTTCTTGACTTTCCACAAGATTTTAAATTCAGGATGAAGGAGGAGGAGGAGGCATAGTGCGTGAGAGAAGCGTAGAAAGAAAGGGAGAGGATTATGCTTCAGCAGCCTTCGTGATAAAAAGTAGTAATTAGTTTCAGTAAAATCCCATAATAGTTTCTTTGCACTTTGCAGGAAACCAAGTGGCAGACAGATAAAACAAATTACTTTACTCAGGGCAATTAGCAAGCTATTACAAGGTTCTGCCTATGTTTCCCCATGACTGCAAAGATCATGCCCTATTTTTCCAAGAACTTCATGTTCCTGAAAATCTCATCCATTTTAAACCTATCATTGTGTGTACATACAGCCACTACATCTCTCCAAGCACAGCCCGCACTGTAGCGGAGGGCCCGAGAGAGAATGAGTTCTGTGATCACATTGAGGGGAGGGGGAATTTGTAGCACCTGCTGCTTACTCATCTGAAATAAACGTCCAGTGTTACTATTGTGTGCATGGCTCTCTGACAGGTAGTACAAGGAAAACATATGGGTTTTATTGTCCTGCATTGAGGTACTGCACTAGCTGATTTAAGTGAAAATGCGCACTGCAGATTTAAGTGTTCAGACTTTCATGGCTGATTCCTGATAGTGACCCCATTGGAAAAGAAAGATGATTTCTTGGCAGAAAAGTACAAAGATTTCAAACTAATCAGAAATGGCTGTGAAAAATTACTTTTCAAGATTTTTTCTTTTCATTGAAAATGCCTTTCAAGTTCGTGTTTCAAGAAGGCACCTGTCTTGATAAATTAAAGATCGGCTTCATATAGGAGTAATTCAGCCATTAAACAAAACAATAAAAAAATACCTGAACATGTATGGTACAGAAAAATTACAGGTTTGAAACGACTATATTGAAGAATGCCCCTTAATGCATGGTCAGCATTGTTTTATGGCTAAGTTTTAATGAAAATTATGCAAAATATGAAGATCATCACATTTACAAATGGGAAGTTTAATTCAGTTTTTTGAAGAGAAAGCCTTTTTTATTGCATTGAGACCAGGGGAATTATACTGGTATAAAATGTAGGAACAGTGTAGGAAGTAGTATTATATTCTCTGGCAAGACTTCGTCCAAGAGCACCAGCTCTCCTGACATATGCTGCCTGGCCATGATTTCAGTGAGGAATATGAGTTTCACCCCAGTTCCTGCAAGACSCTGAACTCCATTCCTAAGCTATAGACCACTAAGTATTAATAGTGAAAAACATTTTGCATTATAATTAGGCTTGGTAAGATTCAACATGTCTTTTTACTGAAAACTGATGGCTAAAATCAAAGCTTATTCTTGGTTATCATTTTTAGACTGTTTCAGCCTCCTCCCGTCTCTCACTTCTGGACCTTCAAACCAGCTCTGTAATTTCGGGTTTGGCCAGCCAGCTGTTTTAGACCAGGAATTATAGCTTGTGCAGCTGGGGTGAAACCTAGTGCTGGCATCCCAAAGAAGAAAATTCACTGATGTGAACTTGCATCTTTTCATAACTAATTTTATTGATATGATTACTTCTAGGTTGCACCACAATTGAATTGTGTATGTTAAATGAGACCTTGTACAACAATTCGTTTATTCCCTCTGCCAGCCAGAGTGCAGGAGACTTACTGGTCTCTTAAGGCAGAGACCCCAGTAATTGGGTCATTAAATGTCCAGACTTATTAGCAGCAGTCAGAAGAAGAATTGAATTGTTTTAGTCATGATCTCTTCCCATCACTCACCTTATCTTCCCACCAGTGATCAATGTTGGTGAGAAAAGAAAATAACATGATGGAGATACCTTGAAACACGGTAAGTTAGTGGAGGCTAATGGCATATTCATGAACTTGACCAGACGGTAACAACACTCAGTCTGCTTGGATGGGGGGAGAAACCTATGGCTGGGCCTGGGACTGCAGGTGATGACTCTAGTGAATAGACCTCAAGAAGAAATAGATTTTCTTTGGAAATTTTGTTGGAAGACCTTGGAAATCTCTATATTAGCAAAACCAGTTTAGTCATTAACAGTCCAGTTTTGCTGTTATCCCCTTGGTGAGTCATTGATCCAAGAACAGAAAATGTGCTTAAAGGAAATCTGGGTGCTATAATTATCACTCCAATTTTTTAACGTTGTCTTCCAATGAAGCAGAATTTATTATTGATTTTATGGGGAAATGTTATTACAGTAATGTCAGGACTTAACTGTGCACTTATTAAAGAAAGAAGGGGGTAGCACTAATGTAGATTACCATGTTAATACTACTGTTTCCCGTAGAGTTGCTGCTTATTTACCAGAATTACCATGAAACAATATATGTTGTTCCACAGCAATTATTACATGGTCAGTCTTCTGTCACTATTATGTCAAACTCTAACATTACTGTTGTTTTATCTGCTCTGTTATAGACAAAGCCTGAATTCATTTGTGGTCCTTGAGAGTGTCATGATGGGTCTAACAAAACTCTGAGGCTTCTTAGTTGCCTTTATCCATGGCAAAGTAGTTCTGCCTCCAAACAGCAGAGTTTGTGCTCTAAGTCCTGGTGTTACAGGCTGGGGGAATTCATAAGGGGAACAGAAGATAAGAGCAGCAGCGGAATACCCTGTGCTAAACCCCAGGCCTCTGGGACTGGAAGGATCTGTATCCTAGTTTTCTTTGAGAAACAAAATACTCTCTCCTCGACTTCAGTGTAAAATACAAACACTATTAAAAATCACTTAAAGAAGCAAGGTTCTTTGCAACCTATGCACATCAAAATTGTGCTTTGGGTTTGTATGTGGGTGTTGCTGGAATAGGTATGTTAGGCTTGCAGCCTCTTCATACCTTTTTCTTACAAGGTCAGGAAATCCTGCATGGTCACAGTCAGTAGTTCCCTCAAAACATCGGTGTTTTCTCCCTCAGGACCATGCCAGGTGGTGGGGAGCTGAAGGCACCGCTTGCCGACACGCACCTCCAGCCTGGATCTGAACATGGAGTTACCATCCTCATTAGCAATAGTTCTATATGCAGGTAAAGGGCTACAATAACGGCTTTAAAATGTTTCTAAATGCCTTTTAGGGAAGGAAAAAAAAGGGAAAGAAAACAGCTCATTACAGTTTACCTGATTATTCTCCTATGTGGCAATCAAATTTGGATCCTATTCTACACCCTTGACCATATCAAAGCTTTTGTTATTGGAAGGGTGTACCTAGAAAGAACTTGGGCTCCTGAACAGCCCAGCTGATTGACAAGTTTGTTAGCAGATATAAAAGAAATGTGAATAGAAATGATTTGTCTTTGATGCAGGAAAGCACTTGGATTTTAATTGCGTAACACGGCCAAAAATCCTTTGGACTGAAATACACTCAGATGACAAGGGAGACCTGATGGATGCTTGAGAGGTTGGGATGTTCTGACCAAAATAATTTTACTGAGGTATTTGTAAAGTCACTGTAATCCAAGTGATATTTTTAATGTGGAAATAATGTGAATGTAAATTGAGGCAAAGCAAACGGTTCAAAGCAAAATTCACCAGTAGCATTGAGGCTATGTCTTATGGGACATAAGCTTTACATGGATATGTGAATTTGTTTGTATGAATGATAAAGAGGCTTGTTTGAAAAATGATTCATTAGATTTTTCTCGGCGATGACACCTTTATTGCCTATTGATCAACTTGCTCTGCCAGATGGAAGATGGAAGTATAAATGTGCTGACACATTATAAGTTTATGTTTATTTAAAATGCAGTAACAAAGAATGTTAGTTTTGCCTTTTTATTCCTGCCCAAGTAAGCATGTAATTTTCTGCATTAATTTTGATATGAATGTTCAGATATGCATCTGGTGAAAGTAACAAATATCCATTTAGTTCCGTCAAGTTTCTGGCCAACCTGGTGGTCAACACTACTATCGTCACATATATGTCCTTCTGTTCCTGAACAGAACTTAAAGCAAGGCTATCTAAAAACTTCTGGTACTTCTTCAATAGGAAAAATTAGTTTTTGACAGAAAAAAAAGAGCATTTATGGCTTGAGAAGATAACAGGGACTTACGTGCTGAACAGACCTCACGTGTGCAACAAGAAGGTCCCACAGACACCTCCTCAACATCCGAGCCACTGTGTCTCAATTTCAAATTGAAAAGATCTTCCATTAGTAACAATACTGCTCAGTCCCCATGGGCCATTTACCTTTTGAAGTTCAACTCTGAAAAAATGACTCTGCAAAAATGGTCTCACAGGGATTTTGTAATAATTTTCAGTAATAAGAAACCTCATCTGCTCAATTCCTAAATAAAACAACTTTTTTTCTTCTATCAGCCAGTCTTACACACATAGCTTGAGAAGATGAAAGTCAAGACACATCCTTTCATATTCACAGTTTACTAACAATAACGCACTTATCTGGGCCTTAGCAATTCTGTTTGTGGTGTGCAAGATGGATTAAAAACCGTATCACTCCCCTGTAACACAATGGACTCTGCAGTGCTAACAAGAAGTAGTAAAGGTAATAAAAGTATATTTCAGCCTGTAAAGCAAACAGATACTACTACTGAATACACACGAGGAGCAGATGGCTATAAGAAGATATATAGTTTGCACAGACACTTTCAGAGCAAAAAAAAAAATTCCTTTTTGGTCCTGATTTCCCCACTACATCCAAACAGCATTCAGTCACACAAAGGCAGCTGTGGCTTCCCCATGGAGGCTCAAGCTAATGGTGCCGGAACATTTTCCATTAAAGCATTGTTTTGTAAAGGAAAACAAAATATGAAATGAAAGAATACATATCATGCAAAGCATAGCTCAGAAATCTGTAAAAAAAAAAAAAGTCCCAAAGCTAATATATTTTAGATGAAAAGATGAAGTATTTCTGTTGGATGCGCTGCCCTGGGATCTTGTGGGATTTAATTTTGCTTCATCGTGTACCCTTTTTTCCCCATGCATTTATACTCCCAGTTAAACTACATCTCTCCTGCAGACCAGGAGCTCTCCTGGGTGACCTTGTGCGTCAGAGAAGAGGCAGTCTGGCTGGAAACCCAGGCATGTAGGGGAGAATGGAAATTGGAGAAGTTTGAATCAAAGTTGCAGGAGAAATCAATTTCTTCCCGTCTCTGGATATTTCCACCAGTTGACTGAAATTGTTCACATTTTGGGAGTTCAGGTTTCCTGACTCCTAGGTTCCCAGACAACAGTGACAAACTTCTCCCTCGCAATATTCCATCCAAGGTGTTGTAAAGAAGCAGGAAATTTACATACAAAAGAAAGTTTCAAACTTTTAAATTGGTTTTGTCTGGTTGTAAAAGAGCACTTAATGTTTGTATCTGTTAAATCTTTGTAATTATTAAGTAGTCCTGAGGGCACTTGGAAATTAAGGGATGACTGGAAGAAATAATAACGTGATGAGGAAATTGGGGATACAGAGTGTTAAACTATCCTTCAAAGTGTCAGTAATTAAAATTAATTAAGGTTCATGACTAGCATTGGGAGACTGTGGAAGAAGGGTGATGCTATAGGGAAATAATATGAGGGTTTATTTGAATTTTTTTTCCCTCACTGGCCATTTGACTGTTACCAGAGAAACTTTGAAAAGTTTTTGATGAGTTGTTTTGCTTTTGAATCAGTAGGTTTGTTTTGGGTGTTCCGCCCACCCCTACCCCCACCCCCGCCCCCAATAAAAAACAATTACTCAATAAAAGGTAGGAATAATTTTTAATTCTAAAAAAGGACAAAAGAATACCTTATATTACTTTCTAATGCTTTTAATACCCAGAAGACTCCTCCCCTGCATGTTTGCATTGTATGAAAGGAACAATAGGTAGTTCTATAAGTAGCATCTGATTTTACAAACATCCACGCCTACTTGCCTTTTAGAAGCAAATATTCCCTGTCTATTATATGGTCAGTTTAGCAGGCACTCATGAAAACTAGACCTCTGATGTTTTCCTCCAATAACATGTTTATAGAGGAACTTTCAGAGTCTTTTCATGAGGCCAGAGAGTATCTTAGTTAAGTGCGCGAGTAAGATTTTATTGTTTTATTCAAGGAGGCATGAGTCTCGCATGGTAAATTAACCCTACATGCTCTTTCATCAAAAACTAATTCTACATTAGTTCATCCTCTGACAAGTTGTATTTATGGAGAAACTTAATATCCACTTAGTCTTCTGCTCCCTTTGATGCCATATGAATAAGCATATGACAAGAAATGTGTTAAAAACATATTTTTATTTGTGTACAACACTAAAATTATACTTGAAATTGAATTTTTAGAAACAATGTTGCTTTTTTAAACCTATGGCTTTTATCGTCTTTTTGGTGACAAGTTACACCGTTTGTGCTTTACAGCTAGACACACAAAGGAATTTATGCCCACCCTGGGAGCTCAGCTGCCATTTTAATTGTCTGTACCCTGATCTCAGAGCATCAAAGATGCTCCATTGCTGCCACAGCCTGAAAGCACCTACTTACATTTAAGTTTTCTTGCTCCTAGTTGTGCCCATATGCACCTCTGCTTTCACTAGCTGTCTTCTTCTCTTGTGGAGGACAGAATAGGTGTTATTCCACCCACCTTGCCTGTTGCACATACTTCATCAGTTATCCATGAAATACGGGGAAGGCACGAGTATTTTCCGTTCTGCTCCATGCTCCTGCCTTTCCCAAGGCATCATGTGGTAGCTGAGATCAGGGAGCAGCCACAGAGGGCACGGACGGCTTCCCCTCTCTCAGTGTTTGTGCTTACATTCATTGCCCATCTCTCAGGCACTGATTCTGCAGCAGTGTGACGGCTCTTCCCCGTGGTGGGGTGGTAGGTCAGTCCACCCTGTTGAAGCTATTCCCTTTTTTGTATAGTATAGTCACCAAGTCAGGCCTTGGGTATGAAAAAGAACATGACTACCTGTCACTGTTATGGGAATTGGGATGGATACTTACCTGTTCCATAGAAAATTTTGGAGTGAGTGATTTCTGGTGTTAGAAGGATGCAGCTCTCCTCCTTCCTCAGCAAGAGCCAGGATGACAGGACTAGAGGGCCACTTGGCCGCTTTCTCTGGAGGAATCAATATTTAATTACTGTGTAAAAAGTGGAAAGGTTTTTTACAGAATGGAATAAGAATTCTCCTTCCGGAAATCCTCTAAAGGAATGGTGAGTAGCGTACTTCCTGGCACCTGGTGCTTGAATCTGCTCAGCTGGAGGCACGAGGTGGAACCAGGTCTCCTATGCAGTAGTGTAACCAGTATCAGCTATGGGATTGGAGGGTCCAGTAATTTTTCCTCTGACAATGTCTTGAGACACAGGAATAAATTGTTCTTGCTTTTTAGGAGGACCCTCTCCCCCTCATCCCCACATCTGTAGGCACCTGGGTCTTATTTCTCATGTCACCTAAGTTCCTGCAGGATCCACAGTGCCACCTAATCACCGTGGCTGAAGCTGTGACACTGGAAGGAGAGAGGGAAGAACTGACCAGGCCAGAAAGAGAGGGCACAAGCTGGGCTGTGTCCTGCTGATTCTTGCTTGGGGTAGCACTTGGCATTACAACACATACTGTAACCACTGGATAAAATATGCAAGCAGATCCTGGCACAGATTTGCTAGCCTGGTGGCTTGAGTCCAGGTGAGGGCCCCACTGCTGAGCTGAGGAGTCTTGCTCCGGCTTGTGATTCTCCTTCCAGTGGGAAGGATTAAGCAGCTCTGCTGGAGGCAGGTTCTGAGCGTTTCCAAGCTTCCTGCTATGAAACCATGAACCAAGTCCTGGGCAGGCATAAAGTGTCCTAACTGCCCACGCTGTCTGCCTGTGGTCTCCTACCCAGACTCCAGGCTGGGCTCCCTGGGTAGGTGGGCTTTCCTCTGTGGCGCAGCCAAAGGGACTGTGCTAGCTCTAAYTACCTGGAGCTACTGGGGTGTGGGGGCTCTCGTTGTGCTGGCCCTGAAATCTGGAGCCAGGAAGCATTAGACTTCTTACTCCAAGGCAATCGAACCAGAGTTGTCTCAGGGTTCACTTGGGCTTAGTAGTATTTGCTTTAAACCCAGAATGCTTGAAATTTGAAATACTTGGATATCAACAAACTGGTATTTTTTGACAAAACCTTGGTGGAAAAAAAATTCAGGCTAGGTATGTTCATACTTCTAGAGAAAGCATTACCTGTCACAGATAATGTAATAGGCAGAGAATTCACTGCACATTACTCAGGTATGTTGCRTAATAAACAAAAGAAATAGGTGCCCAAGCGCAAGGTTAATCTCTTTCACAGATTTCTTCTACTTGGTTTCTTATGGCTTTTGTGATCACAGGCAAAAAATTCAGCTTTGATTGTAAAATATATCAGGCATCCCCAATCCATTTCTCATGTTTATTTGTAGTTAGTGGAGCAATTTTTCATGGGAACTAAAAGGCCTCTGGTAAGTTTAAGATAAAATAAATCCATACATATGTGTGTGCACATATGCATATGCAGAGCTGGAAGCTAATGGGAGTCTGAGTGAGGAAGAATCAAAGAAATACATTGTCAGAGAGTCTCTGGCAGTGTAAATAGTCTGTGGCACGTAGCTTACTGTTGAGAGTAGAAAAAGTGAGAGAGAGAACAAAAGAATGTGTTTTTGTTCAGAGAGAACAAAAATCAGATTGTTTCTCCTTCCATGAGCCGACAAAACACAGAAAGAACTCTTATTTTCTCTTTCTGAAAAGTGTTTTAAATATCCTTACCTAAATCTACAGTAGTATTACTCAAAATGTAGGAAATAAGCAGAAGACATATAAGAAGGCTACATTGCATGTGTAGGTTTACATCTTTCTGGGCTCACTATGACCTTTTGGAGAGGACCTAACTCACCTGTTACACATCTATGCTTTAGAGAGAAGAACTATTTTCCCCAAACCTTCAGACCATTGCAATTCTAGTTATTCATAACTTTTGTCCAAAATAAATGTGTTTTTTTCTAGAACAAAGGCAAATTTTTTGACTCATTAATTTCTATTGTAATATATTAATATTGTAATATTAATTAAATATTACAACTAATTTTTGGTTTACTTCTTCATGGTCTCCTTTTTCCAGCGTATAGGCTTTGAATAACTTTACCCACATTTCAGCTCATTGAAAAATTGATTTAAAAAGACATGCAATTACTTAGAATATGTGCATGTGGAAATAGTCCTTGATAACTAAAGCAACATCATCTTAACATAATGGCATTTATATGCTGTGCATTGGTAAGCTTAAAACAGAATATGCTGCAAAATCTGTGTGGAAGGAGAAACTTTTTTATTATTAAATTGATGTTCATCCTTCAGTACTAATCAGACATTCATCTTAAAGAAACCACACACAGATCCATGAAGTTCTGGATTATATGTGAATGTATGTGAATATATGTATTATATGTGAATTATATGTGAATTATATATGAATACAACCATCAAAGAACATAATTCTTAATGTTCTGCCTCTGCATTGTGTTTCTTTCTGAGGTAGTTTTTAGGTTAAAGCATCACATATGTAAACAAATGATCTAAATAGCAAGCAAGCAAGCAAGCAAGCAAGCAGCAGGGGGATCCAGCCCCCTCAGCACAGCCCATTTCAGCAGCAGCCCCTTCCTCCACAGCAGGACCCCCCTCCTCCCGCCCGAGCCGGGGCCAGGGGCGGCAGCTGGCGGGGGTCCCTGGCGGCTTTCAGAGGGCAATCCTGTCCACCTGAGACAGATGCTTCAGCTTCAGGTGGACTGGATCCCTGCCCAACCGCTTAAGAAAATAGTTTCCTGATTACTTACCTTAAATATTAAATATTTACCATCGAGGCGGCATTCAGAATACGAAAGCAGAAAACTTCGGAATACGAAACCAGAAAACTCTGTAGACAACTGAGTACTCTAACTGTAAATTATTATTCTAGGTAGCACATGACTGTTGTAAAGTTACAGTATCTGTTTATGTAGGAAGCAAGAAATGCATTTATTATTTATGTGGTTCCAGGATCCTGTTTACGTGACAAATTATAAACGCACGTTATAAAACTCTTTACCATTCTCAGCTCTGTCAATTTGCATGCATATAGCTTAAATATATTGTAGATTAATTAATTCTTAAATATATATACAAAAGATGTTTTGTATTTTCTGGTGTATTTTCTTCATATTCAGTGCCTGTTGGTCCCCTGCTCTGTAAACATTGCACTTAGAGAGGGAGGCTGGAAGAAGAACCCAGAAGTCCCATGCAGGAGTATTGCGTGGTTGAGCAGGGATTTTTCAACGATGAAAACATATTTTTATTGCAAGGTATGGCAGGCTCTTGGGTACAAGGACATGGCTTCCTGTGCACAACAAGCATGTAATAAAACTTTTTGTTTAATGCATGGACTTAATTTACACCGTAATGAGAACTATGGTCTAGGCCACAGTTTCGCCTTGCGCAAACCCAGTCTTCCTGAAGCGCTTTCTCAATTTGCCCCTACAAATGTGTGTGCAGGCACAGCTGTGCTCGGCCTGGCCCCTCGGAGGTGTGGTCCCCTTGACTCTAGGTTTACTGGCTGTGCTTCAGAGGGCCTGAGGTCACAGGTACCTTTGAAAACGCGTGCCTCAGGTACCAGGGGTGAAAAGGAGATTCAAGTTGTGGAAGCTCCTGTTCAAGTGTCCTGTCTCACAGGGCAGCATTTATCAAAAAGGTGTGTTAAAGACTGCAGAATATGCACCGTACGTGGGACTACGCTGTCAGCTACCTATTTCCCTACTTACGCATGAGCAAACTGACTCACATTCATTTTTACTTTAGTTCTGTTTCAAGAGGAGTCCCGTTCCATGTGAAAACCGGTTTACAACAAGCACCCTCCCCACASCAAGCTCCAAGCCTGACCCAGCACGGGTAACCTAAGTAGCACACAGCAGTCCTGATGAAAAAGAGCCGTTGGCCTAGAAAAGGCAACAGTCTTGCGAGAGACACTGAGGAGTGCTAGGGCAGGTCTGCCTACGCTCGCCTCYGCTAGAACAGAGGGAGTAAATCCCGCTCTCCAAGAGCACACAAACAGACCCTTCCCTTTGATGTAATCACAGCGCAGCAACTAGGAAAAAAAAAAAAAATCCCGGTGAAACGACGCGGGCTTTTGCGAAGGCCACACGACCGGGGCCCGCGCTTTTGCGCAGGGCGGGGGCAGCGCACGGCCGGTGCCGAGCGGCGCCGCCCCTCCCCGCCGCAGCCTCGCGCCTTTCCCGCCGCCGGCGGGTGGTGGCGGCAGCGCCGCTGGGGGGCGCCGCGGCTGCGGGCGGCGGCCCCGCCCCCCGGGCCGGGGAGGGGGCGGGGGGGCGAGGGGTGGGAAAAGGGGAGGACTGGTGGCTTCCGAGCGGGGTCCTTCCCCTGGTGTCACAGAGGCCTTGTGTAGGTAGAGGGGGAGATATCTGTGTTTTGTGGGTCGGCTACGCCGGTGGTGGATGGAGGGCTCAATAAATCCTCTCGTCTGTCCAATAGAGAAGACGGTGTTTCATGCCCGTGTGACATCACAAACATTTGCCAGGTCCACCCGGAGGTCATCAGTATGCGGTTGTGCCCTTCAGCCTCTCGTTTTCAGCTAGGATTTAACTCGTGCCTTTGCTCTGTCTTACCAATGCTGATTTTCCCATGCGCATGCGACGAACCTTAACTGGCGGCTGGGAACCTGCTTCTCGTTCCCCTGAAGGGCTTCCCCGTCTCCTGTATGACACCACTAATGAGCTATGGGGTTGACAGGTACAAACAGAAACGGAGGAGGCAACATGTTTAAACAAAGAGTGGCTATCTTGGAAAGGCTGGGATGAATGCCTCTTCTTGCAGGAGACAGACTTGGGCAAAATGTTAAGCTGTTTTCTCTGCACATTAGATTATGCCAACAGACATTTTGTAAATATAGGTCATCCACTGTTATTTGATACTTACTTGGAAATGTGATGAATCTCCTTATGTAGGAGGTAGCGCTCTCAGTTCAGAAGACACTTTGAGTCTAAAGGGCAATATGTCTGTAGTAAATAATATTTCTTATTCCAGGAATTGTTTATTCTGAGTAACAGGAATGCTTCTGAATTATTATCCTGACATGATGCTCTGTGCCATCTGGTCCTTTTTCTGTCATCTCCCCGTCTTTAACCCTGTTGAGTTGTCCAACAATGATATGCCTTTACCAGTAATAAGAAATATAAATCTATATTACCTGTATGTATGCCTATATTCCATAGGAATCCTCTGTAGCTCTTGTCATCTGTAGAGCAACAATGCGTTACATAAGAAATGTATCTTTTTGTCCATTTTTCACTCATTGCTTCTTGCTTTTCTACTGCAGGAAGTAGTAAAGAGAAGCAAGGGATTTGTTTTCTAGTACAGCCATCCCTCTCTAAAGCAGGCACTCAGGTGACTAGTGACTTCAGGTGCCTCTGTGCCTCTAAGGTCTGGATCCCTTCTGTTTCTGAGTTTAAAAAARAAAGAAAAAAAAAAAAGAGAGATCTCCATATCACACATTAATTAAAACTTTCAAATAGAATTGTTTTAATCTCATTTTCACCTCTCTGGATGAGCTTCCCATTGTTGCCAGCTCCCCCAACAGACCTCATTATCCTGGAGGTTTCTTAAAGCTCCAATCAGAGGATTAATTTGATTTTGTGAGAAGCCTAGCTTTTGCAAAAACAAAATCAACAGCAATAGTAACAATAATTTAAAAGAAAGAAGAAAAGGGAATTTGTGGTCTCTGTGACTGCGCATAAAACCTCAGACACTAAATGAACAAAGAGAATGAAAGGGGAAAAAAAGGTAAAAAATCCTTCTATTGCTCTTCCACGTGCATGATTATAAGCAAAAAGAATATTTTATTTTATCTCTTTTTGATCTTGATGCATGCTTTTTGAATGTTCCAGGTTGCCAAAATTACATCCTGACTTCCTTGAAAGTTTATCTAATTATCTTCTAAAAGCTGAGTGTGCATTTTAAAGGCAACACACAGTTTCAGCCAGCTAAGAAAAAGAGGGAGGTGGATCCTGGATCCAGTGCTGTGTGGAGGTATCTCTGGGATATCTTAACACTGGGCAAGACAAATAAAAAGCAGTTTCGAAACTGCCATTGCTTCAAGTGCATCTTCATTTACTTTCTTGGGGAAGGTGTCGTTTATAAGTCGATAACACGCACACGCTGGTTCTACACGCTGGTTCACACAGCTTAATATATATCAAAATCAATAGGCATTGGAACAGATAGCTTGTAAAAACTTGGCATAAACTTGATGACTTGAGTGGTTTAAAAATGGGATAAATTAATTAACTGTTCAGAAAAATTAAGTTCAGCTCCTTATTTGTTAAGGATCACAGTAAGGAGGGCCAAGAAGTTCCTGACTGCCTGGATTCCTATAGCTTTATTTTGAAAAAAATGTTGTGATTCCCAGCTGTTGATACTCGATGTATTCTGGCTACCATTTATCCACACTTTAGCATCAGTTCAAAGGACACTAAGATCTAAGACCTTTTAAAAGCTAAGCAAATCAGAGTGCCAGTGGAACAGTAACTAAACATGTACACAGGCACTTCAGTATGAGTGACCTGCTTTAGAGCACCTGCAGCTCCTGCTGAATTCAGCATGACTAATCTTAGGAACTTAGGTTACAAACTCTTAGGAAAATGCAAAACCCCATTCTCCTAGGCTTCTAAGACATAGTCCAAGTCTAACAAATGCCTTGCAGATTTCACTCAGGAGTCATAAGCTTTGGGTACAAAACGCTGAGGTGATGCCCTTACTGCTGCACGGCCATCCTTGTTAGCTATTCATCGCTGCCTTAAACTGCTGTTTCCCCAAAGTAGATTGGGTTCTCTTCCCAATTCCTTTTTTTTCCCTTTGTGATTTTAACTTATTTTAGCTTGTTCATACAATAAATTAGTGGGGTTTTCTTTTAAATTCTCCATAGTTTGGTTACAGTTTTCTTCATGATTTCACCATTTACATACAGTCTTCCTTCCTTCCTCTTCCTTCCAGAGTTGATTTCCCCCCATACTGAGAGCAGTGTTTGTAGCATTCACCCTTTTCCACAGATGAGAGATACTGGAGCATCCTTCTTTAAAGTCACTGGCTTGAATTACTGGGAAGGTGCATTTAACATTGCTCATCCAGAAGGACTGGTTAAGTGATCTGCTTATGTGCCTGCTTTAGGCCACTGCACTTCATTGATTAGAAATGTGGTTCTGTTGAATGCAAAGGGAGACCTACTTTCCCCTTTCCTTTTCTCTGTGAATGTAGCGCTTGCAACAAGAATATGGTGACTTTTTAATGGGATATGTTGTTTTTGTAATTGTTTAGATAACTAATGTCACACTGGGGTGAGAGAAAGGGCCCAGGGTTTGGTTGCTTTCAGATTTTTTTTTGCAGCTGACAAACACAGCAAAATATTGTACATTCACAACATGACAAAAGGCAAATAATAAATACAGTCAGTGCAAATGGTTAATGCTCTTCGCTGAGAGTTAACAATGACTTCTCCCCAGTACAAGAGCTAGAAAGAAACACTTTGCAACAGATGCAAATATGCATTGAGTGCATAGGAGGAATGAAAGTACCTAGGACATCGTATGGCACCGAGATTCGGAACTCCTTAAGCCAGAGCTGCCAAAACTACAGCACTTGGACCGAGTGCTCTTCAGAGAAACACAATTCCTCTCAGCATCAGCAGTTTCCACTGCCAAAGGTTGAAGGTTCACAACAAAACTTAAAAAAAGGCCATTTTGCTCCCAGACGCTTGAGGCTGTCACACTGCTCAGCTATGACATGCCCATCGAGGCAAAAAGAGCCACAGAAGTTCTGCACAGCGGAGTAGTGACAAACAGTGCCTGACTGTATCATTACAAGCGGCACTGTGCAGGACTTCCAGAAAGCCACTGGGTTTAAAATGCTGCTGAATGTTACCGTGACCCTTGCAAAACAGGCCTGAAATTTACAGTTGATCAAGGATGGCATTTTAGGAACAATGAGCTCTTTCAGCCTGGAAGTAATTACTAGAGATGCAACAGCCATGAATATCATTCTACTGTTTCAGGCCTCAGTGAACAATTTAAACAGTCGCAAACCCACAGGAGTACGTAACGCTCCCTTCCTGTCCCAAATCCTCTCCGTCATTTCTCTTCCCTTTCTCCCATCTTACAAACCTGATATAGGCATTGATCTCACTGGAGCAAAACACTGCCCTGCAGTGTTCACTTGAACTGGAGCGGCAAGAGATACGATGCTTTATAAAGTGCCCTAAAAGGGTGGCAAAATGCAGCCCTACGTAGGATCTCCTCTTAGGACCATCAGAGGTTTCAGGGACTGTTACAAGAGTAGACCAGAAACTAGCTTCCAAAGAGCTGTTTAAGTTTGTATTTTTTAATACATTGCAAAAGGAATAACCTTTACGATATTTTTCACAGCCCCCTTACACTGCCCTGTGAACAGGGGGAGTACAGGGGAGTAGTCTCACACCAGCATGAGTAGTTAGTTCCCTCCGAAAGTGCTTACAGGACTCAGCTTTATGATCCATGAAATCCATGAAGCCCCAAGGAAAGTCTGTGTCCACAGAGAATTTCAGCTGATCTAGAAGCTGTTTATCAACTTTATTCATCCTCTTGGATTTACATAGACACAGGAATAAAGGATGGCTCAAATAAGAATGACTGCCAAAGAGTTATAATTTTATTGGACTGAATTGTCCCTAAAATGAATAAATATTTAAATGTGAGCAATCATATTGCAGCCACGCACATTAGATGTTTATTGTCCAGTGCTGACCTTGTATTCACACCATTTTTCTTCTTCTATTTTCCTTTGTAGGTTATTTGATGATGTTATTTTCAGTTCACTTCATATGGCTCTTTTTCGCTGTTCACAAATTGCCAGAGACTAATGGGACAATTCTTCAGCAATTACACTGAAATGAGCACAACAATGCCCTGGTTATGTTTCATATTTCAATACATGGGAGCACTGCATGCCATCTTTTCCCTTGAATTTTCAATATATTAAACTTTAATAAAGATATTATTCAATGTTAGGTAAGACTACTGACACCAATGAATTCCTTTTTAATTTTTCAGGATATAGTCCAGACGTGGCATCAGTGCATCATCCAATCAGGCCAGACGAGATCTAAATCACAGAAGGGGTAGGATGCTGGCAACACTGAGAAACACTTTTCTCTTAACCTGTGTTAAGAGAAAGACATGAATTTTAAACTAAAAGAGGGTAGATTTAGACTAGATATAAGGAAGACATTTTTTACAATGAGGGTGGTGAAACACTGGCACAGGTTGCCCAGAGAGGTGGTAGATGCCCCATCCCTGGAAACGTTCAAGGTCAGGTTGGACGGGGCTCTGAGCAACCTGATGTAGTTGAAGATGTCCCTGCCCATGGCAGGGGGGTTGGACTAGATGACCTTTGAAGGTCCCTTCCAATCCAAACTATTCTATGATTCTATGGTTCTAATTTATCATACAAGGTAGTGAATGCAATGAGGCACCCAACTCAGAGGGGCCGTTTAAATTTGGTATAAAAGGGGGAAAAAAGCACAACACTAAAATACTCCTATAAAATGTGAGATGCCACTGTAGATATGGGTAATTCCTTAAGGTTTTCTCCCTCCCTTGATTTTTTTTTTCCACTAGTTTTTTTTCCAGTTAATCAGGCTTGCTGTTAAAAGAAATCAGATTCTAATATGGAAAATATTCATGTTCTCCAGTGAGTCGTAAATGCTTCTTCCTGTCATTAACCACAGCTGCTCCCATACAGCCAGATCTTCAATGCTCCTGCACTGCCACTGATTCATATTAACTTCAGATCAACTACTCATGTAATAATAAGGTCTTTCTGTTAGAAGAATATCTCTGCTAAATAACAGTTCCACAGGTTACTGTTTTTTCAAAGAAACAAACTAAGTCATGGGTTGGATTTATTTTGCAGGGCAAACTTTTAAACCTCCTCAATATCTTCTGACCTGCTGAAGGAGAAAACATCTCTTCAGCTGGGACAGATTTGCACTGATTAGGTTTGTCATGTTATTTTCAGTTCAAGTTTGACTAGGTAGGAGTTACACAAAAACCAGGGAAAATCTCAGATATGAATTCATACACTATTCCCTTGAATGCAGCTGTTAAAAAATCCCCATGGATACTGTTAGCCTTGCTTCTAGCACRGTAGTCACATTGCCATTCTCTGTGTGTGCTTAGTGAGAGTGAGTCAAGTCATATAATAGCTGTAAAGAAGCCTGAGATTTAAAAAAGTCCCTGGGTTATTTCATGCTGTGAAGTGTTCATTTTTTGAATCAGATTTGTCAGTACCACTGGTACAGATGATCAGCATCACTGCAGAACCATATTTTCTTTAGACCACAGTACTTTTTGGAGAGCTCCATCCCTGATGGATACATTTAGCAGGGTCAAACCACACTCTCTGAGATGGTGGAAACAGCAGGGGACATAAGATAACAAGCTGATACTGAATGCCCCCGAAAATGAACCACTTCATGAGTTTCATCTTAGGAAGTCAGTGTCCACAGAGACCGTGGATAGGACAACAGTAGATGGACCTTAAAGACATTGGTGTTTCTGCTAGCAAATGCAGCTGTTGACAACTCTGACAGAATTACAGACTTGGAGGTACAATTGGTGTTTGCTTCCAAAAAGACCTGCCTTGTTAGATCTTCACCCTAGGTCACAGAAGAAAGGGAAAGTGGTCTAAAAAGTTGCAGGCAAAAAGAGGGTCTGTATGTTTTTGACTATGACAGATTCAGTTCTTAGTCAGTTTGCTGTTTGATTACAGTACATAAACATTATAGGAGGCATTAAATTGAGACATGGTGAAGGTGAGCTGATTCAGAAGCAAGCCAGGTGTCTCCAAATTTAGAGTTGGAAGGTTCAGCATTCACAGAAAAGCTTGTTGCCCTTCCTCCTCTCCTTCCCAAAAGTGCTAGCTCTCATAAAGCAGAAATTACGGATGCCTTAGCAATTCATTTGGGACATCTGGACATTAATGTAATACTGATTAAACTAAGAGTAATTTCTGCCTCTTCCCACTCCTGTGGTCCCCCCATATATTTCACCTGTCAACATCTTTCTTCAGTCTAAGGCCTGCATCTTTTGTCGGTATGAATGGTGCAGAATCCAAGATTAGTAAGTTTTTCTGTGGCGAGCCCCAGTTTGAGGTTGATTCAGCTTCCATTTATTCTGCCATAAATCAGGAGTAAATCAATGCACGTTAGCAGGACCAATCACACTGGATCTGAACTGGTGAAGCATGAAGAGGGTCAGGCTCCGTATGTCCTATTTCTGCTGTGCACTCACCTTGCCAATTCTAGACCCTTCATTGCTCAGGTTTGACAATGTCTCAAGCTTGTGAACGCGATGGTCCCACTTTACCGGCGTTTAGAATTGTCTCTACTAGATTAGAAAAAGAAAGATGCTCTGTAATTTCTGGGCTTTCTTTTTCTCTTTGTTTCTGTTTTTGTTACTGAGTAGCTTTCACAAATCCAGCTCTCTTAAAAGTAAAGGAATTAGACTGTCAGCCAGTCTTTGCTTTACTGGGTTGAGTTAGTGCCTTGTATCTGTAGCTTTTCTCTTTAGGAAATTCATCTTTCTGAAATGCTCTGTGATTTTTGTGGGAGCAGTTTACAGCAAAAAGAGCTGGACATGGAGAACTGTTTGGCATAGTAGTTTGTTTGCAGAAAAAGAAAAAGATGCCCTAGCTGGATAAAGAACGTGTAGTAACTGAAATATTTGCTCCAGGGTAAATGACCTCAGGGTGCTCTCCTAGCAGTTTCAGCTAAGCTCTGAAGCAGTGATCTTGACAGAAGGCACTTGTAAACACTGGATGGTTTTGAAAACATGACCCTAGGGTGCCTGCTTTTGCCATTGTCCATCATTAAAAGATAAATGGAGGGGGAAAGCAAGTAAACATTATGCAGAACGAAAAATATCATAAAGTCTGGCCTCACAAGGATGTTAGTGTGTCTTCCACATTATAGGTATTAAATGCAGCAAGGTCTGCAAAGGATTAGCAACCAAATGCATGGAAAATAGCTTCATGTACATATTATACTAATAGAAAGGGCAAGCACATGCAATGAGGAGATGCTGAAGCAGCTGAAGTTGTGAACCTCCTGTAACTTGAAACTAACTTTATTTAGCTAAACTTTTAAAATCTGGCCTAAACTAAGCTTTTAGACACATAATTAAGTGATTATGTGAGGATTTTTCCCCTTCTGAAAAGAGATTGGCAAATCCCTTCTGTTCAGTGGAAAAGTTCCCTGGCATTAATTTCCCTATGTTTTTCACTTAAATTGAGAATTCAGGACTGTAGTGGATTCACATGCTGGGTCYTGTCAAGCACTTCATTCTCTCTGTCATCCACAGAAGACTTCAGAGCCATGCTGTCTATTTGTAATACCAATTTTTTTTTTTTTTTGCTTTTGCTTTCTGAGTGTGTTCCAGAAAGTTACTGAGGTGTCCAATTTCTGATATATCTTGACCTACAGACACAACATCATCAGTAATGACTGCCAAAGGACAAGGACAAAGAGAGGTGGAGGGAATTGCTTTCATCCTGCACTGAACAAGGAATGTTACCAGAATTCAGTAAAAGTAATAAAGAATGCAATGGAGCTGTGAAATCAGGTATTCAAAACAGTCAGAAAATCCATGTGATAAGGTTGCCTGTGGACTTTTTAAAATACGGAAATAGCTGATATATAGCAGCATTTTTGCTTATTCTGCCAGCCACTTTTTCTGAGCTCTTTTATGAACTTTATGGTACCAACACTGATGATGACAGACTGCAAGGGTTATTTCTGCATGTTGTTCTAATAGAAGTTTTTTTTGGGTAACGATAGCCATAACACATGGACAAGACCTTCATACAAACTTTGGTACTTTGTGAGGGTTATGTCATCATAAAAATGAGGGACATTCAACATTTCTGACACCTGAATGACCCAGCAGCAGTGGAAAGAAGATGCTTCTGTGGCATTGCATGCTATGTCTGCCCCTGAAAACGGCAGCTCCTTTCCAAGGTTGTTTTTAGAGTGGCATTATTGAATGCTGTGTTGCTATGAACTATCAATTGAACTGTCAATCTATGGCTATGAAATACCTTGGCTAGCAGACTTTCTGTTATCTTAAAAACACAAAATGCTTCAATCCTATTTGGAGCATCATAACTTAAGCACCATTCCAGAAACAGTAGTGACATTTCCCTCTACCCAATGGTARGATGCTCAGGCAGAGCAGGAGATGCTCGCAGCCAGTCACCTTCTCTACCCTGAGGCATTTCAAGACTATACCTGCACCTCCTTACAGAGAAGTCTGTGTGGATTCCTCCCACTCTCTTTTGCTGTTGGTTTCACTGGTGCAGCCTGCCAGCTGAAATATATGCACACAAAACATGTCTTGAGCTTTTGATGATCTACATGTTGCAAAAATAATCCCAAGCTTTTTTTTTTTTTTTTTTTTTTGGCTGATGAACAAGCACACATGGTTATATTTCTTGTTTTCAGTGTGAATCACTCTCCTTTTGTGTTCTACTCCCAACAGATTTTTCTTACAGCATCAAGGAGATAAGAAGAACAGAAGATGTAGAATGACACAGGTCATGCTTATTCCCTGATGCACTGCTACCTAGTTTGTTTTTAACAATAAATGTCAGGCATCAGTCCTTCTAAGAAAACCATAGGAAAAATGATAATTTTCCATTTCAGTAGGGGAAATACTTTGCATCTTCTAGGAGTGCAGTTCTTCAGGTTTTCAAAAATGAAAAGCTTGACCTTTAATAATGGYATATTTTATTTAAGTGAATCCCCCAGCTTACCTTGTGCTCATTCTAGTAATAGTGCACTCAGCATTGAGATATCCTGTGTTAAATGAATATGGCAAACTCTCACTTGAGCAGAAATATTGTAAAGCAAATATCATTAAGGACCACTGGCTATGGAAAAGTGCTTATGGTAAGCACTCTGTAGCAGCTCGGCTTATTTTCCCCTTTACTTCTTCATGCTTTCATCTGAATTCTTTCCACTGAACTCTCTGGCTGAAGCTGAAACCCTTGTATGGCACAGACAATCCCACTTAAATTATACCTTGTAACTAACTACCTCAGCCTAGTCTATCTCAAACCTCCACTAAAATGGCTCCCAGGAGTTTCAAAAGTTAATATGATTGAAGGAATATTGCTACATCTGTGTTGCCCTTTAAGGAAGACAATGTAAAGGAGATGTTAACAATATGTTCCTTCTGAGTTATTCCCCGTAAATACTCCAAGGTGTTTCCTCCACACTGAAACCTGTAAAAGTATTTGTCCTTATTGAATAACTGAGCTCACATGAGAATTAAATTATACAGTTTGTCTGCTTAAACTTCTTATCGTCTCTGACTGTTCTCTTGTCTTTGTACTTAGTTATCTCAAGATTTGTTCAGTAACAAATTCCTGCATGGAATTTGGTCTTTACGTTAGTGTCAGCTTCGTCTTCATGGAGCTACTAGTCTAATGTGTGTAAGAGGGAGCAAGTAAGCCAGATATTGCCTGGGTGTCTTTGTTTGGCATTCATAGACATCCTATTTTCCATTTAAATTTCAAGTTCTTCAGTGAGATGGAGGGTAATTGTGCACCATATGTGTTTGTTCATTAATACATGGTGTAGTAGTATTAATTATGGAAAAATGAATAAACAGTATTACAGTTGTGATTTTGACCAATAAGCTGAAAAACCATTTTCCTATATGGTCTTCATAACCTTGTAGTGGGAATCATATCTTTGTCTTTTGAAACTGGGATAGTAAAGAGACAGTTCAAAGAGCTGCAAAAGAGTGAATATCGGTGTGTATAAGAACTATAGGCTCTGAAACTGCAAATGGCTGCTAATATTGAGGTTTCTGTACCTGTATTAAGTCAATTGTAGGATGAAAGTCTGAAAGTAAAGGGGGAGTGAGAAATACAAACTGAAACAAAACACCTGATTTTCACAAGTGTAGAGTCACTGACAATGGTAGCAGTTCTTGAGAAATAAAAAGCCTTTCTGAAAAAATCAATTTGCTTATTTAGGAAAATAAATGTGCACTTAGGAGCTGAAGCTTAGGCATCTGTTTTTGAAAAGCACGTCCCATGGTCCATGCAGCTCTGTCTGAGCAATTATGGCCTTCAACATGCAGTTAGAAGCATGGACAGTTTCTCTTCTCTGCTACAGACAGGAGAAGTTCAGTTGCAGTAATGCTCTGCCATTTCCCTCTGTGATGTTTCCTTAAGCAACCCATAATTCACAAGCACTCTGAGTCTCAATAGCATGAGTTAGACATATATTCTTGTGGATAATCTAACTCATGTATTCTCGGGGCTTGGAGGGAAAAAACAGTGGGCATACGATTCAGGGTTCAAAACCCTGGAGAATTTGCCTGCTCAGAGGTATCTTGCATTTTTGAAAGGCAGTGGTGCCTGATTTGACCTGAACACCCAGATTTGCTACAAAGCATAACTGCAGCATCTTACCCCAAATGACTGCAGAGATTAAAAAGTGCTGGTATGCTGTATGTCTTACACATATGTATGTTTCACGTCAAATTCTGTGTATTTCTCAAGCTGGCAAAGAGGTGGAACAATATTTTTTGGTGGATCACATCTCTTTTACTATATTGTCTCTTTGGGTTTTTCTCCCATTAATGGCAACAGCTAAGAGCTCAGACTCCTCATTGAACAAGCAGACTAAAATATCTTGCAATTCTGTTTTAATATTTACTACAAAGGTAATTTCAGTACCTTAGCTTTTTAAATGACAAAAAAGGCATCATAAAATCTGTTGTATGCAACTGATTCATGTAAGAAGAGCTCCAAATAAGTACGAAAATACAACATGGATAGAATTGGAGTACTGTGGGTATCTTGGAAATCATTCACAAAAACTCTTTCATGGTGCCTTTGGAGCTATTCGGAGGTGTTCTGTCAGAGTGCAGATTGGCTTAATGGACCTGGGCATCACTGACACATCTGTGTCAGGTATTGACATGCTTCAGATAAAAGAACAAATGGCTCTGCTGAAATCAGTAGATTTTGTTCCCATAATCATTCTAAAGGTCTCMATGAGAGGGAAGTCATGCTTTTAAAAAAAGAATACAAAGAAGAATGAAAAGTAGTTTTCAGCAGCTTATGCAGATTAATGCAATGTTTGAGTGCCAGCCTTAATTCTTGCTTAATATTAAAACAGCGATACAATGGGGAGCAAGGATAGTCTATGTATTTTCCTAGCAACAACTCAAGCATTTGATTTTTGTAAGGATATCAATAGCAACTAATACACTTACGGACTGGTAAAAAAAAATAAACCCACCATTATCTTCTTTCAAAGCAAATCTATTTATCTGTGGTTTCTCCCCTCAGAAAACATGGCTGGAGTTTCCTCACTTTATGCTAAAACTCAGGCCTAGTCTGAGTGTTTTGGTCTGCCTAAAGAACTTGTTAACGAGAACCGAATCCTGCCACCTGTTTTATTGCAGAACAGAGACCTCTCCCACACCATATGGGTCTTTAACACCTTCCCGCAGGATGAAGATGGTTGGTCTGGGTGAAACCTCCGTGTCACTGTAGTGGGACAGGCTGTGAGCAGCCTTTCCCTCAGTGTGTGGAAAGGGGAAGGCTGCAACCAAGTATTTTCCTCCTTTTTTGAGCGGTCAGTGCTCGTATCCCCTCACACTATCATTTCAAAGGCCTGACGCAAATGAGGGTAGGCTTTTCAGTTCCCTCAAAAGGGATGAAGAAAGCCCTGGAGGTTGGGGTACTGTCTGCAACAGCCTGTGAGTTAAGCTATGTAAAAAGCTTAAAAGTTACCAAGCCATGGTGAATGATGTTATTTTTCAATTTAATAGGGGTGGTTTACTTACATTAACAGCCTTGATAAATGTTCCAAATCACTAGTTTTTTGCTTCCTTCGTGACACTCCTAGCCAAGTCGCCTTGTCCTACAGAACAGCTGCTGAGATCAGGGGTGGCCAGACACAATCCTGTAGCAGAAAATTAGCCTGGATAGGCTTATAGCATATTGCTCTATTTTGCAAAGTGACACCCATTCCCTTCCTTATGGTGCTGAGGAAATGACAACCCTCCAGCACTATCAGGTCTGTTAAACGGCCTAAATCAGTAGCAACGTTTTGAGTCTGGAAGAAGGGGAAAGGCCTTAGGTCTAATCCTCCCCTTCCCTTCTGTAACAGAACTCCTATCAGTAGTAATGGGCTCAGGAATTGCCTAGCAGCTTTTGATCCAGCAAGCAATCTAGAAAGTGCTTAGGGGTCCGTTTGGAGAAAGGGACCTGTCAAGCAAAGAGTGGAGCATCTGTCTTGCTGGGAAGGAGTTTGGAAAGGTCACATAAAAGCTACAATCTCCTCCCGCCCCCATTTATTTTAAATATATTTGATCCTGCTGTGCATGAGGCCTCAAATCCATAAGCAAGAATGCTCTCAGACTCTTACTTTTCCTGACAGTAAGCTTTGGGACTCAGGTGGGTTGAACTGACAGAGAGGTTTATTCAGGATAGCTCAGTATGAGATTCAGTTCTCAAAATAATGATTTGATTTCACTGAGGGGCATGGAAGATCTTTTAAAATGTGTGTTCAGGCCCACAGGTAGCAATAGGTCAAAGTACACACAGGGCAGTTTCTAAACAACCCTCTATGGTCTAAATGAAGCCATTACGTTGTAAATTGGAGGTACAATTACAATCCCTCGTCTTATGGTAAGGAGCCTTCAGACCTGCTCCCTAGTGACAAAATTAACTTCAGAAAAACCCGAGAATCCTGAAAGAACATCAGAGTGGGAGCACTGGGTGGAGGCAGTGTCAAAAAGAAAGAAAAGTAAGAATGAGCATTGTACTTTGACTAAACTTTTCTTCCCCTGCAGCGTGGAGGGCATCTTGTGAAAAGAACATCTCTGTAGGTGGGATTTTTTTTGTCCCGCAAGCTCTCACAGCCTGTGTTTAAAAATATCAGATATTACTTTAGGCAAAAGGAGAAGCATTTGTGTTATTAAAGAAGATGAGTAAAGACTGTTGCTAGCAGAACAGATTTGAGCCGCATCACAGCAATGCAGCATCTGGGTTAAGTATAATAGTTAATCTGCTGGCTGTGTTAGTGGAGCTGCCTTCTGTAGTGAAATGCTTGAGCACTTGCTTTAAATCTCAGAGATCCCAGGGTGGTTTGAGCAGCAACATCTTCCATAATTAATTGCATGTGTAATGCAGTCCATTTGGGAGGTCTGTGATTACTTGCCTGTATGTTACCCGAAGACATTACAATATCAATAGCACTACTAATTTTAATTAAAACTTTGAAATGTCTGCCTGTTGAAATATTCATTATTATCACTTGATTATGTTGTTTTGTAATCTTCTGCACTCTCTCTTCATTACTGATTATCAAGACTATGCAAAAGTATGACACTTTAAAGCACATACCTCCTCTATAATGGCAACAGTCTTCAGAGATGTGTTTTAATTTTGTTTTTGTTAAGAGACAAAATAATCTCCCCCTCCTCAAAGTACTAAGAGTCTCTGTAATACACGGAACAAGCCCACCGTCTGTCATGCCCTCAATCCTACAGTGCAACTGAGCTCCAAAATGCTGACTGAAATTGAAGGCTCATGCAGAGGCTTGTTCATTTATCTTTTACCTCTAGATTTTTTCATGCAGATCCACCTGATAGAGATGAGATTGAAATGCTCATATACCCCAAGCAGACTCAGTCCATGTCACAGTTTGCAGTCATAGTCCAAGAAAGATGTGGGAGTGTTAGAGCAAAGGAATTACACCTTAGGAAACACTGTACGTGTGGGCTTCAACCTGCACTGCTTCTAAGAATCCCATCATAAGGTAAAATAATCAAATATCTATATTGTCGACATTGTTGATCAAAGGTAGAACAACAGAAAATGGCTTGATCAGGGATTTCTCAAATCACGGTATTCCTCTGCAAAAAGATAAAGAGAGAATACATTCAGGATGCACCATGTGCATATGAGAATCAGTCACCCAGCCCTGTTTCTGCTAATGAATGACAAAAAAGCTGTCTCCAACTTTGTGGATAGAAGTGTTGAAAATCCTTTAGTGAACATCTCATTGCTCCACCAGTTAAGTCATTTTAATTGGATTGAGACTATATTTTTTCAAGAAGCAAGGTGATTCACCTAGGCTGCAGTGACAGAATAATTGATAATTCAATTTCATATAGTTTTCCTTTAAAATGACCTAATCTAGCATGACATAAACAGCAAACTCTGAGGCTGTCACCAAAAGTCTATAAAAATGGATTTTCGTAACCTGAAATTCCACCTTCTAAGACTCAAAGTATTTTTTACTTCAACCCAGTACTTGTGCATCAATTTTTTTTCTATCAGTGGCCCAAAGACTCGTTTTCCAAAAACTCTCTACCTGCCCTTCCCTCAGATTTCTTTTTGCCTCAAAAAATCCTTCTCTCAAGCTGCATCTATTGGGATGGACAAAGGAGTTTCAGTGAGTTCTGTTCAAGCATCAGAAATTATTTTAGAAAACTAACCACTCATTCAATTAGAGTCATGAGAAATTTTTAAAGAAGCTTGTAGCCTGTGGCTAGTCAGAATATAGCACTCCTCGGGCATTGTATAACAGATCCTAGGCATCTAGAAAGCCACACAAAAATAAAACTTCAACATTAATGGAGCGAGAAAAAGGTTGTGAATAACTGCTGCCAATAAATAGTAGCTTCTTTGGAAGGAAGAATGACCTCAAGAATAGAAATAAAATGTGCTGATGCTCATAGACTGCAGAAGGTAACAATCAGTTTGCCAGCACTGCAGAAAATTCTGTAGCAGCTGATATTTTTATATACTGTATAAAAATAACTACCACCATTTCTTTGTCCCTTCAGTAATTTTATTGCTTTAATTGTAATCAGCTTGATAATAGTTATTTCCTTAGTGACCTATGCAACAAAATATTAGGAAGATGGTTTTGCAGACTATTAAAGAGATAATTTAAAAAGAATTGTCCACTGTAATAGCTATGATATATGATATTCATAGACTCAGCAACTATCAGGCCTTAAGAGATGATCTGTGATCATCTGCAGCACATCACACTGCCCTAGGACTTCTCTGCAAGGGGGAATCTCCCTTGCACATAGTGCGGATGTGCTCAGCCTGGTGATATCCCCAGCTCATCGCCCTCTTTGTGGCAATTTGGGATGGGCTGTAAGCTGTATGGACTATTCCAGAAAGCCAGGAACTTTTCTGACTTGCCCCAGTGTTCAGGGAGAAGTTTCATGGCGTGAGTAGCAGCTCACTGAAAGTCCAGGATGGTTGGGGCACTGGTGCCCCTCAGGCAGGCAGCGCACACTTGTGGCAGGTCCCTGTTTGAAATGGGGACAAAAGCAGGGCTGCAAGCCCGAAGACAATATTGTGTAAGAATACATCCCACCTAGATTTAAAATTGTCCAATGTCGACATGTTCACTGCAACACTAGACTGAAAACACTGGCTGGTTACCTATGTATTTCTGAGTACAGCTCAGAAATTTTGTCATAACATATTGGTAATTTTAATTTCCAGCTATTGCATCTTGTATCATTGGCAGCTAGATGGAAGAACCAGCTATCGTCAAATTTCTCTTAGGTACTTATATCTTTCAAATTGCCAACTAATTTCCATTTTGTTAAGCTAAAGAGATGAATTCCAGGTTGAGTGATTTAGGTGCTTAAACAGAGGTACCATTTTAGATGCTCTGATATATGTTGCCTGGCCTCCAGCTGCTCATTTAGAAAAGCACAGGTGTCCTGTAAGTACTGGGTCGTACCTGCCATCTCCTCCCAGATGTCTTGCATTATAACCCAGCCAATAACTTCGTTTGTTTAGAACAGGCCTAACTGTATGACTGGGATACTCCACCCCATCCACTCTGGGACAGTCAGGCCTCTTCCAGGTTCAGCAAGTCAAAATAAGGTACTCACAATAATTTTTCAGTTTTGAACACCAGCTGAGGCTAAGAGGAATTACAATTTATAGAATAATGATGGTTACTGAAAATGGAAGAAGCCTGTTAAAAGGAGATTAAAAGCTACAGGCAAAAGGGTAAAGTACTTGCAGTTGGTATGGTGACTGCTAAAAGACACTATCAGAGATACCATCTGTATTCTGTCTATCAAAAAGGCTTTGAAAAGGCCAAAAACAAACAGCAGAGTAAAGGTGACTAGAAAAGAGCATGAATTAGGCCAAATTAAAAGTAAAAGTGGACTAAGGACAAAGATTTTGAATAAGCTGCTACAGGTAAAAAAACCAGTTCTTTTTTTTTTTTTCTTCAAATTGATCAAAACGAAGAAGCTTACCAGAGAGCTTATAGGACAGACAGATTCTCAGGACTTAAAGGGAATGGTCAGAGGTGGTCAGTCTGTAGCAGAAAAGCCAAATGAGTTATTTGCCTCGATGTTTTCTTGAAGATGATGTGGGGAAGTCTTTACAAAGAAAGAACACGAGGAACCATCTCAAAATGAAGAGTCAAGTTAAATTTCTCAAACTGAAAAGGTTTCAGACAAATAGGTAAAATGAATAGTAATAAATAAAAGAACCAGGTGATGTTTTTTCAAGCATTGAACAGAACTTTAAAATGAAATTATGAATCAATCACAACAGTAGACAACGGTAGTGTAGTTGCCTAAATAATTTCCAACATTAGAGGACTATAAAGTGGCAGATGACAAAGGAAATGTAGAGGACTACAGACTAGACTTTGATTTTCCTACAAGGTATGTAAAAACATAACAAACAACAGCCTTAAGTAAATAGAATTCAAGAACACAGTCTTTCTTGTACAGATACAAGAATATGACACATGACAAAGAATTAGCAGGGCTTTCATATAGGGATATCATGCCTCACAAATAACCTAGTGTTATTTGAAAGAGTCAGTGATACATGAATATAATTACTAAGTTGATCTACTTGGATTCCCAAACAGCTTTTGACATGATCCCTCATCAAAAAGGTTTAAGAAAACTAAGCTGTCTTGAGATGAAAGATAAATTCCTCTTGTGGCTTAATAAAAGCAAATATGATAGGAAATGCAAAGATGGGAAAATGTGATTACGTGAAAGGTAACAAAAGGTACAGATAAGGAGAGGCATTACAATGGATGCTGCTGTTCAGGAAGTCTAGCTATTCAATATATTCCTAAATGACCTAGAAAAGAAAGTAGATAGAGGATAACAAGAATTGCTGCTGATGAGATATTATTCAAGGTATTCAACTCTCAAATTGACTGCAAAGAGTTACAGGAAGATTTCATGATACTGAATGACTGGACAGTAAAATGGCAGATGAAATTCAAGGTCAATATATGCAAAGAGATGCACATGGAGAAACACATCCTTAATTTTACATACAGAATGATGGGTCCTAAATTACCTATTGCCTCTCAGGAGAGAGATCTTGAAATTATTGTAGCTGGTGCTATTAAAACATCAGTTAAATGATCAACAGTGGTCCGAGGAGCAAAAAGTATGATAAGAATGGTTAGGAAATGAAATGAGAACAAAATATAAGCTATCATTATGCCACTTTAGAAACGTGTGGTGTACCACATCTTGAACAGTGTGTATAGTTCTTGTTGATGTTTCTTGAGAAGGGAAAAGTGAAACAAAAAAGGTCAAGGGAATGTAATCACAGAGGTGGAACGGCTTCTTTCCAGGAAAAACTTAAACAGGTTGGAGAAGAGATGACTCAAGACGATATAAGATAGATATATATATATATAAAAAAATAAAAAATAATAAATGTCATGGAGAAGATGTATGGAGAAAGTTTATTCCTTTATCTTCATAGCACATTATATAAAGGGCATGAAGAAAAAATAGCAGCTAGGGACAGAAAATAAACAAAAGGCAGTACGTTTTTACACTGTGTGTAATTGAATTGTAGCACTCCGTATGGGGGGATGTTGTGGTGATCAGATGTAGAGCTGGGTTCAAAACCCGCTGAGAGTGTGAGCTATTAAACACCACGATGCATCTCATGAATTCCATCAACTGCACATTGTTGGAGTGAGACAGAGGCAGAGATACCACACAGTCCTTGTCTGGCCTTTTAATATTCCCTTTACCATCTGCCAGTTGCAGCTGTCCTTGAGGGGATCTTGAGAAAGGTGTACCTTCCTTCTTACCTGCTACAGCTATATTTTGTTCCCTAACTCTTACTATTTATCTTCTGATAATACCAAGAAAATCCCTTCTTACTAGGCACTATGCATGCACAGGGTGAGTGCCTCTCCTTGCCATGAAGTGCTTACTTGAAGACCTTGTTAAAACAAAGGTTTACTGTTTTACAGATAAGGAAGTTTGCCTCAGCAAGATTATATACCTTGTCCAAGGTSACACAGAGAGCATGTTGCAATGTGTTGTTGGTAAGATCACCCTTGCACTCCAAATGTGGTTAGGAAATATGTCACAGATTTTAGTCATGAGTGTTTTTAATTATCTGGGCCTTGCTTGGGTTCATTATTCTAAGTCATTTGGGACCATGGTCTTATTAATTATACAGCAACTTTCTGTATCCAGTGATTTAATTATAGAATATTACCTCATTAAAGACAACAAAACTGATCAAAATAAAGGATTATTTAATACACATAATTGAATCCTTCAGCTTTTAATCAAATTAAACATTGATTATTAATTAAGTGAAAGGGAAAGCACTGTCACCTTAACAGAGGAAAAAGCAGAGAGGAATGAACTAGGGCTTTTTATAGGCTGTCTGAAGGTGGGGATATTGGAAAACTCACAGGTGTCCACTAGTGGGAACAGAGTCCTGATGCTGTTGGGACAGGCACATGTAAGTGTCCAAAATGGACACGGCAGGCATGGCAACTCTTCCCAGGTTCTGCTCTGCACAATCTAGTCCCAAACTGAAAAGCAGGATTAGCCATTTCCCAGGTGCTTCATCTGYGTAATGTGTTTGATTACAAAATTATTTCATGAATATCAGTATTTTAAATCATTCAGCAGGCAGGTTGTGCTATTACAAATGTATCTTCAGTCTCTTTTATGTTCCTTTTTCTTTTCTACTCAAGTTAGCACAGCATGGTTGGGATCCTCTAGTATCCCACAGTTTCCTAAACAAACAAACAAATTGCTGGAATTTTCACCTTTACTTTTATTTTCTACTGTTCCTAAGGTTTTCCTGGGATAGTGTTATATTCTTGAAATTTCCTGAAGATGTTCCATTTAATAGGAATGACATAAAACTTTTTTCCTTCCTTTTTCTCCTTTCTAGCCCCTTTCTTTGAATATGCCATTGTCACAACCAGTCTAACTTACATTTTTTTTCCTTCCTTTACTSCCTTTTTCCATTTTCTGTAGCACACCCACTGTGAGGTTCTTTCTCATCCCAGCTGTCTCCTGTCATTTTTACCTTTGTCCCGGTGCTATGGGAGCAGAGTGTTAAGGCCCTCCGTGCTGCCAGTGTCTTTTTTCTCTCCTCTTATCTTTATTGCCTTTGAGCAATGCAGGAACCACTGCATAGTACCTTTACCCCATGAACCTCAGAGGCCCAAAACAGGTCAGGAGAACTTGGCTGAAGGGAGCAGATAGCAATGTATGCTATTTCATTAAATAATCAATGTCTATGATATGACCTCACATACAGTTCCGGTGCAATTAACGTTGCAGATCAACAGTGTGTTGAAAAACTCCTGAGGCAGGTATTGAAGTCAAAAGGCTTCCTTCCCCAAAAAATTATGAGGGAAGAGCTGCATGGTAAACACAATTATAGTCATTCCAATCCCAAACCATATTTTCCTTCCTTTGGTTACTGAAATCTCTCTCTTAAAATCTAAGCCACTCTCAGCAGCAAAAATACAGAATATATGTTATGAAAATGCCTGCTCTTATCTCAAACCTTATGATTTGTATATATTAGGATAGAAAATTGAAGGTAATAGTAGCATGTGTGAGATAYACATTATTTTGCATACAGTCAATAGACTTGCATGATGCTGCATGCAGGATATATAGTAAATTAGGCAGGTAAAGGAAAACCAATACGGCCTTTAAAAAGTGAAGGAGTACTGAAATTTGATACTAAACCATACTAACTCCTACAAACTTTCTGAGACTTAGGAAATCTCAATTTGGACCACTGTTAGAAAAGCCTGTGAGACTTTCCTCTTTATAAAGCCATTTTACTGTAGCAAGATCGAYGCTCCAAACTTGCTTCTCTCTGAATATAAATCCCTAACCAAATCTTCCAAAGTATATCATCTGAAGAAAGAAAACCATAACATTGCATGCAAACAGGGCTTCCGAGAAGTAGAGGGGAAAAGAGCCAGTGATTTTATGACACACAGTAGTTCTCAYGTTGTCTTTGATCCATCATCAATAGAAGGCTCATCTGCTACTCTAATGGAAGGAAGCAGAATAATGAAGTAAATTGAATAGCTACAAGCTTGAAGGGAAAAAGATTCAGAATGCCTTGTTTGAGTGCGGTTGCTTCTGATTGCTTTTCTGTCTTAAGGTGGTCTAGCTCTTTGATGTTGTTGTTAACGAAACTCTTTCAGATATGTATTATTGCACGCATCTTCCAGGTCAGAAAAACTAAGAAGAAGAATGAGAAAAGTGACTTACTCCCTAAATTATGCAGTGCACTAACAGCAGAGCTGGAAATAGAAGCTACATTTTCTGAGTTTTGGCTCAGTGCCTGTATTTATCATGCTTATGGCGAGAAAAGGGCTTTTCCTGTGCTACCAGTACTTGATCACCATGCATGTTTTTTTCTTAAACACATGAGGTTCTTTATCTTTCTATACCCCCTTGGTGAGGTTGTGGAGGTGTGCATGAGGGTTTAATGTCTTTAGAAAGCTCTTTGAGGGTGTAATGCTATAATGTTTTCTGTGAAGCTACCCAGATGCAGGATCATTCTGGCCTCATTGAGGAAAAATTTCATGACTGTGGGCTGCACACCAGGTTCGGATCTCAGGAGRTGACTCTTCCTTTGCCTGTGACACATTCATGTTGTAAGAGGTCACACTGTGAGAGATGCCTTTGTTGCACTGACTAACTCTYATAAAGAATGGACTCAAGCCTTGGTCCTGGTTCAGGATTCAACAGGAATGCCAAGCTTGTCTATTCTCATGTTCAGAAAAGCACTACAACATTTTGAATCAGCTATAACTTAGAGTTGAGTTTTGATTTGTAACTATGATGTGTTACAGTAATCAAGTTGAAAAGTCRGCAGCCAGCTACTAATAGGATGATACAGATGTAAAATAGTAGTTGGAAGATGGCATTTTACCCACCCATGACTGGTTATGGAAAACTGAGAGAAGTGCGTATTAGAATGTGTTAAGAAATATAGGAGAGCAGCCAAAGACTGAATCAAAAATGATGACAAAAGAGCTAGAATACTGGTTGTAATCCAACCCATATTCAGTCAATGGACAATAAGGGGTTGTGACAATTCCCAAGCTCCAGAGATGGCTGGTGCTCTCCAAAACAGTTATCTCACATCCTTTGTCACTCCCACATTTTTTTGCTAGTGTCACTTTTGAGCTTTGCCTTGCACCCTGCAGACCTCTCTTAGCTCACATTGTTTCTTAAGGGCTCTGCCATGATTTGGAGCAGCTCTGCTGCAGCCCACCAGCACAATCAGAGGGTTTCTCTGAGCTCCAAGGACAACCTCCTTGCTCAGGCTTGGTTGACAAGGTGGCAGATTTGAGGGAGGTAAGGCAAAGAAAGCTTTGGGATTAGTCCCAGATCTGGTTCTTAGACTGATGCCTGCAAACTGCCCAGTGAGAGTTAATTTTCACAGCTCTAAGCACATCTGCTGAAGTTTTAGGTGATCAGACTGTTGTCTTTTAATAAAATGAAATTGCAGAGAGGAGTCAGAGATTCTCTTCACTGTAAGTCAGTCAAACTGTAAATAGGGATACTCTACTTTTCACCAACCCCAATTCAGCAAAACAATTCTTTGCTTGTTTAAGAATGTACTGAAGGGCACAACTGCACAGGAAAGGGGGAGTACTCCCATACGACAGTCTTGCTCAGTCAGTGCCTTGTGCAGCTAAATAGTGGTTCAGGCTTATGACACTGAATGGATATGATGGGTGAAATGCTGCTCCACTTCTAGGTAATGAGAGTTTTTGCATTGCCTTCGGTGCAGCAATGATTTATTTTAAGCATTAAACTTCAAGCACATAAACCTCTTTTCACTTGGAATCATTGTTAATAATAATTAAAACAATGTGAAATCAACATTTGATACGGGAGTTCTGAACTACATAGATTTGAAATATGCATCTATTTCTTTGATTGCTTTAATGTAAAGTTATCTCATGAATTATGTTATTCAACTGCTATGATTTTAATAACAGTTATTTTTAATATACATATATATAAACATGATGTCATTTTCCTGGCATAAATCATATTTTTGCATAAAATTTGTTCCATTCTTGTCTCTTACTTGTATGGATTCTTAAAATTTTGATGTGATCTTTTCTCAAGTCTAAAGAGGTCAGCTAGTATACCTACACAATGAACCAAATTAGAAATAAATTAAACCCTCCGCTGCTTGTCCTTCTCACCACGTCCTGCTATACTGTAGTGGCAGCATGAAACTTATTTATCACTGTAAGAAAATATAAGCAGCTATTCAGAAAAAGCAGACACCCTCCTTACCTTTGTGCAACTTTGTCCAAACACAATTGACACGCAGTGTAGAATTGAGCTTTCTGCTCTGCAGAGAGGTGAGTGAAATGACAAACCTTTGAAGGCCTCTGCGGAAAAGCAATTGAGGCACAAAGGATATGCACATTGTTTCCTTAGTTAATTTTGACTGCCTTGTTGTAAATTATTTTCTCTTTATGAATACTGGAGATGATGTGGTGATAGCACTGCTGGAGCTGTGTTTCACTGAAACCATCTAGGCACAGTTCTTGGTCATTTAGTCACAGTAGAAATGAAAGGACAATGGAGAGCTTTCCAGAAAAATACAATTACCTCCCAAAGTGAAAAAATCAGGCTGTGAAAAGATAAAATCTAAACATTTTCTGATGCTGTCTTGTTGTGTCATATCAAGTAAAACTATTACCAGGTTTTAGTGGTTGGTGACAATGGAGGAAAGGTAAGCATGTCATCCTTGAAGGTAGCCTTTATGAGTGAGATCTAGATTTAAAAATGTTAGCATCTCTTCTTCAAATTGCTCCAAAAAGTTAAAATTATTGAACATTTCTGAAAATCACATCCACTATCCCTTACTTAATTCCAGTAGATAAATTGTTAAATTGTTATGAAAAAATTAACATCTGAGTTGAAAATGTTAGTGAATTAATCTTTATTTCTGTGAATGTAAGTTATATATTTACCAGCATTCACAAAATAACTTTCATGCTGTAAGTTGTTTGCAGACAGTCCACTCTGATTCTGAATCTGACTGTGCTGGTTTTACTCCTCGGTGTATGAAGAAGTAACAGGTGATGACACAACTCCCCTATCCCCAAAGCACACACAAACATTGTATCTTCATATATATGTCAATATGAGGTTTTACATATGCTGAGTCCACTATATAAATTAGGCAAAAAATACCAGGGAATAAACAGTATGTATACACAAGGCTGAACTAAGAATTCACCATTTGAAAGACTTACTTAGTCAAAACTGATGTGATGATATTCAACCCATTGTAACACACTGCAATGCAATGGGGTTGCAATTTCTTTTATTGCATTCTTGGTCCTTTTGCAGAGATTTTGCAATGTCACTGAAGCACCTGTTTGGAAAATTATATCTAGACTACCAATACTAAATGCAAAACAAAACAAGACGATCTCAACCTACCAAATTTTATGAACTGAAATACTGAAGAGCAGTCCTGAGGAATAGCTAGGAAACATATTATACTTTGCTCAAGGCCAGATGCAAAAATAGCAAAGGGAATGATGAAAAGAAAAGCAGGGTTTTCAAAACATGACATTTTCTTGCCTGCAGATCCCAGGCTGTGCAAAACTATTTCAAATGTATGCCTAACCTGTTGAGTGGAAAACCGAAAATTTGACCAAATCATTGTTGGAACTTCGTTCTCAGAGCCAGCCATCTGAAAGAGAGGGTACCCCTAAGCCTGGATGCTGACACCAGGGTCGCTGCTCAGGAGCACACGGCAGTTCAGACAGGGCAATTACCCTGAAGTATGTTGTAGGGTTCTCTTCTGATCGGGAGGTTCAGTGCCTGCTGGAAAGCCGCACTAACTCAAAATACAGTGGAGACGCGCAGAAACTTTTAGGCAAGGCGGTGTTTGCCAGAACCTGCTAGCGACGGTGGACACCAAAACTTGGTGCTGCCCATGGGGCTCCCACGTGGTTTCTACGTGTCAGCCTTTTAAATGTTTGTAATGTTGTTTTTAATTTTATTTTTGCATTTACTAAACAAAAAATTCTGCTGTTCAGGCTCAAAAGAAATATTTATCAAGAACAATAAACTAATTTTAGAAAAAGAGTTTGAAAGCTAAACAAAAATATTAATCAACCTGGACTGTTTTCACCCCCTGATTTTTTGGTTCTCATGTTATTACTCTTCAACAAAATCAGAGCAGTGACATTTTTTATAGCTGGACGACTTTGACAGCTCATTATTTTTTGGGTGAAAAGGAAACTCCCAGAAAATGTGGCAGGTAAGACACTTCACCTGTTCTTTCTCGTGGCCTGTGGAGAAAAGTGTTGGAGGTACCAAGGGTGTCAGCCTGTTGTTGGGCTCTGGGAAGGAGCAGTGCCTCTCAGAGGTCCATCCCACAGCCTTCCTTTTTCTGAAATGGCGATCAGGGGGCTTCATCTTTTGGTCCATCTTCTGGTGGAGGAATTGCTGATGTCCTTCTTTCCTGATCTCCTTTTTTTGGGTCTCAGCTGTAGCAGCGGAGCCGGCTGGGGGGCTGTGGGGAGCCTGGGTGGGAGGAGGCTGTGAGCTGCCCTGTGCCGGTCACAGATAGTTCCAGCCATTTCCAGCCAGGTCCGAGACCCGCGGGGGCAGCTGGTGCCTGCTGAAGAGCACTTGGGGCTGGGTGGGCATGGCTGGGGGTGAGTGGCAGCCACGGAGGGATGAGAAAAGGGGCAGACAAGTGGAGGGGATGGTGCTGGGGACAAGGCCGGGGGCCCACCACTGGAAGGAGGAGGGTCCCCTAAGGGACCCATGTCGGGGCTGGGTCACCCTGAGGGGCTGGGGCTGCGGGCCACCTACACGGGGGCAGGGACACCCCTGAGGGACTGTGTCCCGATGGGGATGGGGACCCACAGTGGAGCAGAAGAGCAGTGAGAAGCCAGGGCAGAGGAGGAGAGAGAGGAAGGAGGAAGGAGGAGCAGCAGAAAACTGCTGCGCAGGGACAGCACCCTCCTGGGCTGCCCGCTGTCCCTCCAAAGGCAGCA
The DNA here is from genome assembly GCA_035582835.1 of Phoebastria nigripes. Lineage (NCBI taxonomy): Eukaryota > Metazoa > Chordata > Aves > Procellariiformes > Diomedeidae > Phoebastria > Phoebastria nigripes. The sequence goes on along the minus strand of JAYKAV010002053.1, from coordinate 44,449 downwards.
GGGGGGCTGGCACGATGTGCTGTGGGAGCAAGGGAAGGCAGGAGGAGAGGCATTGGGCTGAAACTGAGCGCGGGGAAGGGGGATGAGAGGTGTTTCCCTCAGTGTTTGTTTAATTGTTTGTCTTCCTGTTTTTCTTAATACTTGAATCTGTAATTAAAAATTGATGTTAATTGGCAATAAATTACATTAAGTGCAATTCCCCAAGCTGAAACTGTTTTGCCCACGACAGGTCCTTATCCTGAAACATTTGCTTCCGATGGTGTTACTGAGGAGGAGTTTCAGTGATGAAGGAAGCAGGGTTAGAAATAACCATGAAATGATGGAGCCTTCTCAGCTGACAATCTCACCAACCTCAGGATATGGATGGCTGTATTCCTCCTCCTCCTTCCCGCTTTCCCCTGCCCTTCTTCCTCCCTATTCCCCATTCCCTTTCCCTCCCTGTTGGGGAAGGCAGCAGCCCCCATAAGAAAGCAACTTTGATGACAGGGCACAGAGCAGACATGCAACAAGGAGAAAACTTCTTCAGAAATGATATGGTGGAAATTCTCAAGGTGATGGAGGAGCATGTCCTTGAAACTATTATAGTACATAGGGTAACCTTTGAGGATGGCTGCATGCTGCCAGTGTTGTATAAAGAGTTTTACATCTTTATTTAAACTACATTATTAAAACGAATGTAATCTACTATAATGCCTTGTCCTTTTCTGTGCTGAGTACACTTGACAGGAGAAAAAAGGATGCACTTATTATCTGTCTGATGAATAAATGCGAAAATAAATCCTTATTATAAAGCTTGCTTATATAGGTCTGTTTCAGATATTAAACCATTATATCTTGCCTCTAAACTACAATATTCCCCAATGCAAACAGAAATTTTCACAAGGTGGCATTTCGTACTACACATTTGAATTTATATAAAGTAAGGCATACAGTGTTCAACATATATCAGTAAAAGCCTTTGATTTATATTTCCTAGAACTAGGTCACATAAAGCATTCATTTTAGGATAAGGATATGTATATGCCTGCTTATACTGGCAATCTTTGGCTCTGAATGAGAATATAGAGCTGTGTTAAAGAGATATTTGTCAAGCAAAATAATGGCATATTGTTTTTCTCTGAGTTAGAGGTGATAATTACTCATGGTTTATATGAAGCCATCAGTAATACACAGCTTCTCTGACACTGCTATTCACCCTGTAGGCACCCCTGTAAGTTTACCCCCAATGCCTGTTACTATCTTGGTGGTAGTTGATCATCCTGAGAAAAAGAGAGTTATGGTGGGAAATGGCCTCCTGTGTCACATTGTTCAGGACTCTGCTACTACAGATAGCCACGCTATGTAACAATTTTTTTTCATCTCATCATTCCTTATGTTAAAACTCTCTAGTTTTGCTGGAACGCATTATTCTTCAAGAAAGTATTCCGCACTCTCACTTTGCTGTAGAATAGAGCCTTCTTCTCTGAGAGCTGTTGGATAAATGTTAATGCTCCATTTATACTCATTAATTCATGCACCTACAGAGACCTTTAAATTAAAGAGCTCCACTTCTTCCTGTAGTTTATCACAAATCATGTTGTACTTACAAAGCACAAACCAAATCTACTCCCAAACTTTATAAACTTGCCTAAAACACATTTTTTTAATTCTCATCTAATAAAATAGGCTTTTGATTCACCCAGATAACTTCGCAGCCCTTACATTAGTCCTTTGTAGCCTGTGTTCATCTTCTTTGAACACTGATGTTCAAAGCATTGCAAATGAAGCCAAGGCAGTGCCATGTACAGAGCCCTACTGCTTCCCTGTTACTGAAATATTTCACCTGAACCTTATCAGAGGATCACATTTGCCTTTTTTCTTGCCTGTGTTACAGAAGTAGTCATTTTACGACTGATTAACTCAGCAAATGCAAATGCTAGTAAAATAGCAACATTGAGGAAGTAATCGATTTTTAAGTGGCTAGATTTAATAGAGAGTTAATTTGGCCTTTCTGATATTTTTTTCTTTTTGGTGCTAGGTACAGATGGTGCTACGTGCAGACAATGCTTGGTAGCAAAGCTTACACTGATTATAACTGACTGGCTGATCTCTGTGAGGAAGTCCAAAATCTGGAACTTTGCCCTTTGGGCTGGCTGAATATTGCCTTGCTGTAAGGCACAGAGGAAATAATGAGGAGTGGAGGGTGGACAGAGAAGGTGCAAGAGAGAGAATTCATGGTTTTAAGGTACACTGCGTGCTCAAGAAGAGACACTTTGTCTGAGAAATGCAAACTCAACCACTTTCCTTAATTGACCCTTCACACTTGAAATAATTTATTTCCAGTTTGTTACTAGTTGTGTTTTGGCTTCCACTCTTGCACTGAGGGGTGGAGCTAGGTCTGTTCCTGAAGGCTGTTAGCTTTTACTGAACCAGCTGTTTTTGGGCTCTGCACATGGGAATGTGGCAATGAGATATGATAGGTATGAGTAGCTAATGCAGTGAGGCAGGACTCCCTTTAAATTGGGACTGAAATGAGTAAATTAGAGGGAATGCTGTTAAAACTGTGGCTTGTGACCTACTTTTCTCTTGCATTTCACCAAGCAAGGGGATAGTCTAGGAGTCTTCTTCAAGCTTTAATGAGCCCCTATCTTCTCCTAGTTGAACTCTGAGAGGAAGGAAGCATCCTAGTGAATAAATGCCAGGGGCCAAGCTTAACTGACTATGTGAATGATAAACTTTTTTCTAGCAGAATTGATTTGAAAGCTCTATTGGGCTGAAAGTTCAGTCACACTGGCACAGAGAAGTCCAAGTGACTTCATTTTATCCCAGAGAAGGCTGCAGTACCTTACAGGCATTAATCTCACAGGGATGGGTTTGGGGTCTACCCTATAGATAGGGCTGGGTATCTGTAGATACAGATAGCCTGGAGGATATCTGTAAAGGAGAGGTGGAGCATGGATGTCCCATTGGCAGGGGTAGCTAAAGCATACTTTTCACATTTGAAGACACTCAGGATGGACTTCTTGCCATGAAATGTCTCATAGTGCAGACTGCTTCAGAGGCAGCAAGCAATGAACACAATGAACTGGTTTTTTTAAAGACATTTACCACCATATAGGCATGTGATTGTTGGAGGGGGATTGTGAGAGGCAGCAATTTGGAGATGTTCTCGAAATCATGTGTGTCGAGTCCCTTGTAGATGACATATCACAGCCTGGAGCAGGGACTCCAGAACAAAAGGCATAGGCTCTTCCCTGTGTCCATGAAAGGTCTGACCTTTTTGGCTTTCTTATTCTTTCTAGGGAAGGGCGAAAGTGAGACTAAACACACACCAACTGATAAGCAACAGAATCCAGAAGGAAACCAACCTGAGGCTCCTTTCCAGTGCTCAGCAGTTCACATCCAGCATCATTGCTTGATGTCAGATGTACAACCACAGAAGAATGCAGAGGGGATGAGAATTCCCAGCAGCTGGCTGAAAGTGGCTTCTCTTAACCTTTCAAAGTTTATATTTTTGCTTGTTTATTTTTTGTGATATGAGCTCCTGCTGACATCACAGCTGAGCAAACACTCTCCTGTCCATAGGTATATCCTTCCCTTTTCCCTTATAGCAGCGGAGACTATGGCAAGGTCTGAACTGGGAAGAGAAGATCCTTCTAGCTCAGGGACCTGAGGGGAACTAAGACAGCAGACAGCCAGTTTGGTGAGCTGCTCTGTGTATGTCTTGGCTGCAACAAAGAGCCTTTCCGTTGCAAATGGACATGAAATTTTTTACGAGGGAAGGTATTATCATCATTTGGGAGGATGGGTGTGATCAAGGGTATGTATTAAGCTTAGTGAGGGAACTACAAGCTATAAATACAAGGTAGGATGATTACACATGGGCAGATTAGTACTGGCTATATGTTTTGACAGTGGAAATTCACATTTTGCTTGGCTCAGGTAAGAAATATAAAACATTTTTTGTTGTTGTTCTTTTTGCATTTTCTTTATGTCTTAATTACCCCTCCTATCAGAAATAAGATATGCGAGCTGACAACAGAAAAGTTTGAGGTATCTTTTCCAAAGTCCTAGAAAGCTTCAGGTGTAGTTTGATCTGAATTCAAAATGATGATTCTTCTGAGAAAACGGTACTGTCCTGGTGTGCTGGTTTTGGCTGGGATAGAGTTAATATTGTTCATAGTAGCTGGTATGGGGCTATGTTTTGGATTTGTGCTGAAAACAGTGTTGATAACACAGGGATGTTTTCATTTTGGCTGAGAAGTGCTTACACAGAGTCAAGGTCTTCTCAGCTTCTCATGCTCTACTGACCGAGAAGGCTGGAGATACACAAGAAGCTGAGAGGGGGCACAGCCAGGACAACTGACCCAAACTGGCCAAGGGGATATTCCACACCATATGACATCATGCTCAGTATATAAACTAGGGGAAAGCTGGCCGGGGGGCTGCTGCTCAGGGACAGACTGGGCATTGGTTGGTTGGTGGTGAGCAATTTTTTTTTTTTTTTATATTTGCATCACTTGTCTTTCTTGGGTTTTATTTCTCTCTCTTTTTGTTATCTTCCTTTTCATTACATATTATTATTATTATTATTATTATTATATTTTTTTTCAATTATTAAACTGTTCTTATCTCAACCCATAAATGTTCTCATTTTTACTCTTCTGATTCTCTCCCCCATCCCACTGCGGATTGGGGAGTGAGCAAGCAGCTGGGTGGTGTTTGGCTGCCTGCTGGGTTAAACCATGAACCTGGACTGAGATCTTAGTCACAGTGAGTCCTGTGACAGCATCACAAACTTGCTTTCGTATTTTTTCTGGGGTACATACAATATATGACTTAAACAAGCTGTTGAGGCCTGTCAGAAGGATGCTAGTTATTAAACTCCACTAATGTGATAAATCCTTTTAAAAGGTCCTTAAGTTTGGAGCTTATTTTGCAATCACTCTATTAAAACACCAACCAGGTGATTAATCCAAATGACACTATGCAAATGATTGTTTCTGTGTCTCTTCCTGTGATGCCCACACTTTTGCCTTCAGTCCTCAAAATGAGGATGTTTCTTTCTTCCTTCCCTTTGAAAAGTCAATTCCCTTGCCAGAGAACGTGTTTCTCAACTCTGGACAAATGAAAATCTGAACTGACCCTCTGAATACCTTTGAAAGTTGCACATGAAAAAAACCCCACTTKGGAAAGGCTTTTGATATCAAGAAAGTATGAATCACAAGTTTTTGAGAGGTGGAGTAGGTCAGAGCAATTACAGATGAAATTCAAAGCATTGTAGAGGACTTCTGAAAGAAGTCAAGAGTTGTAACATAGAAATAATCTTCTACCTATTCCTTTCCTGTCACATTGATTGCGCTCCTTGAATGACATGCCCAGCACTATATATCCTCACATTGTTGTCTTCTTCACTGGAATTTCAAAGCTTACATTTCTCTCTCCACCTAGTGCCCATCCTCTCTCCTCTGTTATTTTTACTGTAATTGTTATGGTGTCAGCTGTGCTGATCACTTCAGAGGGCTGAGGTCTTAAAAGTGTTGGTACACACATTCGGTATTTATATAGCTTTTTATCAGATTTATCAGGCTTTTTTCATTCACTTGCTGTATCAGTCTAGAAATGAAAGGGACATTATTACAACAGCCTTGGCTTTCCTCTTGTGCTGAGATTTTTCAAATGACAGATGGAGTTACCTTTTAAAACATACCCATGATAAGAAATGAACTCCAGATCTGTCTCACTTGAATTATTTAGCCTGACACTTAACAAATAGAGCCGCTTAAGTTCTCCATGGAAGCAGTTTAGTTAAGAAAGAGGATGCAAATCAGACCAGTTGCATATTTAAAGTGCGACTGCGCCAATGTGTGAACCCTGCCACACTATCGTGTCAACTTTTGATAGCCATTAAAGGAAGATGATATATTTTCTTTCAGCTTTGGTCATTTAGAAGGTGTGTAGAAGATTTCTTTCCCCCTGCAAGCCCACATTATGCAGTCTTGGTTTTTTTAAATCCAATCTGTCTGTGTCAGAAGCCCAGCAGTAAGTCTGCTTCTCTGTATGAAGGAAATTGTTTTCTACTAACTGATGACCTCAGCATAGCAGTTTCTTTTCCAGCACATCAAAGCTCACAGTCAGACTTGCTGCAGCAAGTGCACTTTTGAGTGGCTTTATGACATATAAAGACCCTCTTTGGCATTCATACTGTGCTTCTCTATTGTTTACAAGCTAGCAGTGAATTATTTATGGAAGTTGCTGGAGATATGACTCTCTTTTTGCCCAAAAGCTGTATTTTATCTTGTGGGAGATTTTATGTGAAAGCTATTTTGGGGGTTTATGTCCTTTTTACATTTATTTGACAGGTTTTATGGTACCAATTCCTTGTTTCCATTTTTATTACTGTTAAAACCCGTCTCTGAAAATTATTATTAAATGCAGCATGGCTTTAACTCAGCTGTTGATACTTTTCATTGCATTTCTGTTTTTGGGTGATTTCAGATAAAATCGTACTGAACAAACTAACATGAATATTCTTAGCAAAGGACCAGCCATTTTGTTTCTTCGAATAAAGCTTAAGATCATTGATTCATATATGCGAAGTACATACATACCTTAGAGCAGGGTCCAACTATGCTTCGCTCTACCAATATTCATAAGTTATGACACCAGTCAATAGTTGCATTGGCATAAAGCCAAGCTGTCAGTAGTGACCAATGTTAAAACTAACTGATCGTTTGCTCTATTTTATAGATATTGAAGCATCAAAGACAGGCAGTGTTATAACATTTTGACCAAACTGATCTTAGAAATGACATATAATTTCAGCTCTGTAGGAGTGAACTGCAATTTGGTATTTTCTTTTTCCCACTTAACAAGAGGAGGGCAACTGCATTCATTGCCACATTACTTTTAAGAAGTTATTTGGACTTCTTTTCATAAATGCCAGACTCAGAATCAGTTCAGTTCAAAGAATGGAATGATTCCAGACACTGGTATTTAAAACTGGATGAGAAGGACCTTTCTTCCCCAGGTTCTTCACCTTAAATGCATTTATTCTTTGGATCATGATACTGCCTAAATGTGGTAATTAGGTCCTCTGCTAAAGGCAGAGTTAGGAATTTCTCCACCTCTGAAGTTCGCATTCAGACATATATGTATCATTTGACATCAGCTGAAAATGGAAATTTTGGCCCTGTGTCTCAGTCTTTTTGTTGAATTCAGGATCTGGAATGCTTATGTATGTGCATTTAGAGCCTGAAAGCCTAAGAAAGTAGATATCCTCTGGATTTGTAGCAGTTGTCAGTGGCTATGCTGTTGTTACTTTGCATGGCTTTTTTAAAGTTTTTCACAGAGAAGTGACTGTGCATGGAAGTATATGTCTCATAGACTAAAAATTAAGGTACTTTGGAAAATGGAAATGCCAGATTATAGGCATTTCTGTAATTGTTTTTGCAACATGGAACCTCATGGTTGGTTTGGTAGTGGTGTAACTTGCACATCAAATGTTGCATTCATTTCACCTAGCTTCACATGCCTATGATTTAGATGTGTAGAACTGAGATAATCATCTTGAATCCCTTTATAGTCTATGGTGAAAAGCAGGCATTACTGGACATTGAAATTAATCTAACTCCAAGATATCTGCTTTTCTGAGCAACATTGGAGCTTTCATAGCGAAAAAGTGGCATGATCACATGATTTCTGTTCATGACTGATTGAATCAAACTTATTTGGGGTTGGTATGGCTTTTCAGCTTACAGATGTAAAGCTTCCTGTTCAAGGTGTTTTGAATATATAACATGGGATTTGCAGAAGTGGGGAGGACCATTAAAAATCTGTTTCATTTCATTATAAGAGAGCTGGATTAGCACTGAATGCTTTAGCATATACTATTTTTAGTGCCAGCTGTTCCTCTTGGGCGTTAAGTATTTATGTTGGCTGCCTTTTGTTTCTCATCTTTGAGGAAATATGTGATCTTCTGAAACACATCATAGCTGCCAAGTTTTAATCTGAAGGGCTCAGCTGAATTTCCTAAACATTGGCATTTACTTTCATTTGAGATGCCGCAGGGCATCCCTGACATCTGAATGGGGCTGACATATTTCACAAGAAAGAAGGGAGATAGATGTACTGTTGGTGTAGCAGCTGAAGGCCAGTCAGGACACCCTAGAACATCTCAAGTGGCATTAGCAGTCTATGTTTAGGATGTGAATCATGCCCTAATTTCCTTCTGTGGTTTCCTTCAACTGTCCAGGTGTGGTACTGGGGCAAAAGAAATTGGAATCAGCTTCTCTAATTACTCTTGCTGTAAGAGAGTCTTAGTGGAGACAGGACACTTTCCAGTTCTTGTCACAATAGTTGCAATTTCCTGTTTGACTTACTAATGTCTTGTCTTGTATTTACATTTAGCTTTAAAGATCTCTGTGTGCAGGGACCTGCTTTTATAGATAGACTGTTGGCATAGGTCTTGGCAACAATACAGATATTCCCATGCCAGAACAAGCTCAGCTGTACAGGACTACGAGTGCATTTGTCTCCAGAAGTGGAGACCTCACTCCTGCTTGTTTACTCCTTTTCTACTCACGCAGCACAGCAAATAGAACTTGGTCTTGATCTCAGTAGCTGGGGCATGGCATTTCATAAGGAYCCAGTGCCTATTTGACTGACATTTTAAAATTCACTTCTAAATCAAGGCCTCCCCACTCAGTCAACCAGCCACAGAATGACATTTCAGAAATAAAAGCATAGCATCTCTGCAGATCTGTCCCTTGTTACTGAAGCATCTCTCTGTCTCCAAGATAATTAAAGCCTTACCTGTGAGCTACGGTCCTGTATGTCAAGTAGGACCTTGTCTCTCAAAATCTGAAAGACTTCGGAACCTGCAAAAAGCAGATAAAATTCAGTCAGTGACTTCAAGACCTATTTTCTGCCTGAGTTAGGAGTCAGTGTAGAGACATGATGGAGCTAAAGCCAGCAAGGAATAAGGCTTACTGGCCCTCAAGGGAAGCTTTCATGCTTGCTTATACCAGTGTTCTGCATACAGAACTTCCATCAAATTCAGCTGGAGCTGTATGTGAGAGGCAGGTATTGAACAGGAATTGATCCAGCCAAATATTGAAACCAAAACTCAAAAATGACCAACCAGTAAAAAAACCTCAAAGTGAAGAGAAAAATGTTAGGTAACTAATTGTTTCAAAGGAATTCAGAATACCTGGGAAAGCTATTTATTCATTCCCTAATGGGCCAAATTATTCTTTAATTTCAGCCAGTTTTTGTCACATCACTACTACTACTACCACCACCACTACTACTACTACTGCTGCAAACTACTACTACTACAACTACATRAGTAACTAGATATATACCTGGTTTAACTCACTTGATTTTGAGTACCTGTATTTTTTGCTTCTTAAACACAGAAGGGCACAGTGTTGCAGCCTATTGTCTTAGAAAATCCCCATAATGACTAGCAGTAAAAAGTAGCCCTGTGTCTTTCATTAGAAAGCTGATGTTTTTGTTCAAACCACTGTCTATTGCTTTCCTCTTCCAGACTTCCACTGAAGAGTGGTGATGATGGTTTATGCTCAGTTCTTTAGATTCAGCAGACAAGCTTCTCACATCTGGTCAATTACCTGTGTCCTGCTTGCCCTTTCTGTCTAATCCCTCTCTTATATACAAGATCTTTATGATGTGACAGTTGAACATTAAAAACAATGTGAGGTTAGATTAGAGGCAGGCTGAAAGTAACCCCTGTCTGAATGACAGATGCCTGTGTTGTACTTACATTTTGCTTCTCCAGCGCAAATGCCCATGAAACTAATCTTTCATATATGACTTTACAGAAATTTAAGTTAGAACAAAATTTGCTAGGAGACCTTCTCAAAATTAAAAACATTGACAAAATGAGTTTTGCATAAAAAGTCTATTTATTGGCAACGCTTGTTTAAAGATAGAAGATCCTGTAGAATTCCTATTAGAAATGACAAAACAAATCCTGGATTTGATGCTTGGGCAGTGGAGTAAAAATAAAGCACCTTAAATGGCTCGTGCTGTTGGGCTGACAGATGACACCTTCGTGTTCCATCTATGAGTGACTATAGTGCTATAATTTTGGGATGTTTCAACGTGTAATTTAATCCCATCTGGAGTCAAGAAGTTAATTTCTTTTTTGCCATTAAACCTTGCTTTTCTCTTATACCTCAGCCTTTCAAACTCATATGAAAAGTAACATAGACTGTATTTTACTATTTCAATTATGACCAATATGTGCTTGGACTGGGCGTAACAGAAGAAGTGACCGAGAAAAGGTGTCCATGGAATAAATATTCCTGACCCACTATCAGTTCTTCTGGGGGCCCTGGGACAGTCTAAGCCAGAGACCTTTTGCCCTTGCACTGGTCAGAAAGGAACCTTTTTAGAAGTAGTTTTGCCCCATATTTTGCCCCATATTTATGTGTATTTAAATTGACACTCTGGAGCCGTACTCCTGTGCCTAACTCACAGAGCTCCAGAGATTTGTCTTATTCTTCACTTTTTACTATTTAGTTAATCATAACTGGTTTAAACAAGATTTTTCCGAAGTGTGATCTGAGGATGACTAGTGGACTGCAAAGCTGTGGAAATTGTTTCCTGGGCTTATTGAACTGTGTTTTCAATAACATTTAGAATTTGAAGCATAAAGGGTGCATGACTGTCTACAAAAAATGAAGAGAGCAAACAATGGCCCACTCCTCATTCCCAGATTGGAGAGYGATGCGTTCAGTCATTAGTGCAGACAGTGTGAATGAAGACTGCGGGTACTGATTCCCAGTCCCAAGTAATTTTCATTCTGGACATTCCAGTTTGCTTGGCTTAATCCTCTTCCTTTCAAAAGCAGCATTCAGTTTTTCAGGCATACTGCACAATACTCAAGACTAATCTAGCATAGCATTAACTGAAAATGTTAAAAATACATTTTAATATTTTTGCCAACACTAAGTATAAACCCTACGACGACTGAAGAAATGGTATTTATATCTGTGTTCTCAGAGCTCTCAGAGAACACAGGAAATCCATACATTCACTCCACAGCCCCCAACCCACTGCCATTTCCATGCCCTTAACATGATATTTATTCATTGCAAATTAAAGCATAACCATTTCTGCATTCAATCTCTCTGTAATAGCGGAAGCAGTAATCTAAACAGGCTGCTAGATTCCAATGACATATTCATTAGAACTGAATTATGAGTTCAGCACATCCTGAAAATAGGGACTGCTTAGTACATTTGTACAGCTGTCATTTTGCTGCAGGCACAAACCAGGAAAGGAATGACTGCAAAACCAACTGCTATAGTTCTATACATACCAGCTGTTTTGGTAACCATACCCTCCTTTCCTCCTCCAAATAGTATTCCTCTGACAGGATTTGCCTGACAGAGCAAAGGAGTAAGCTGATATTTGGAAATAAATGTAAGAGAAGGAAGGGCGTTCAAAAGTATTGGGTGAAATACACTGTAAAACTAACATACGTCAGAGAATAAAACCCACTTGCTGCAATATAATTTCTGTTTTAAAACAGTAAAAAAGCACATAAGTTCACATCGCACCATATGGTGTTGAGTTAAATCTGCTTCGTAGTTTTGAGTCAAGAACATATGCAGCCAATGAAGTGGCAGTTGTTATAGAAAATATGACTCTTTTGTTAGTAAATAACATTAGAAAGCTAGAAACAGCCCCTTAAGTGATTTTTTTCTCCAGTAGATTAGTATGCAGAACAGCCATTACCGTGAATGAGCTTTTAAGACCAAGTGACTCCTAATCACTTTAGAGGCTGAAGAAGCTGGCTAGGTGTGCGTGAAAGTCTGCACAGGCCTGCTTGTCTGAGAAGAGGAGGTCACATAAATACATTTGTTATACTGCAGGTGGCATTTTAGTGCTTCAATTCCACCTTTTTGAATGAGGAGTGCTCAAGCTGTCAATCAGAGAGGAGCAAAAGAAACAGCCCCTTTTTTTGCCGGATGCATTTTATCATTTGATCCTTGTCCTGGTTTTGGCTGAGATGATAGAGTTAATTTTCTTCCTAGTAGCTGGTATACTGCTGTGTTTTGGATTTAGATTATTTAGAATAATGTTGATAACACACTAATTTTTTACTTGTTGCTAAGTAGTGCTTACACTAGTCACAGACTTTTTAGCTTCCCATGCTCTGCCAGGTGCACAAGAAGCTGSGAGGGAGCAYAGCCAGGACAGCTGACCCAAACTGGCCAAAGGGGTATTCCATAGCATATGACGTCATGCTCAGTATATAAGCTGGGGGGAGTTGGCTGGGGGGCAGCAATCGCTGCTCGGGGACTGGCTGGGCATCAGTTGATGGTTGGTGAGCAATTGGATCGTGCATCACTTGCTTTGTATATTCTATTATTATTATTATTACTACTACTACTATTATTATTATTACTGTTTTACTTTATTTCAATTATTAAACTGTTCTTATCTCAATCCACGCGTTTTCTTACTTTTACTCTCCCGATTCTCTCCCCCATCCCACCGGAGGTGGGGGGAGTGAGTGAGTGGCTGTGTGGTGTTTAGTTGCTGGCTAGGGTTAAACCATGACAATCCTATATATCTTACGTGTGTAAATCACACATTCATGTAAGACACAAATCCTGCTAAGTGAAAGCTAAGTCAGGCTGTGCAGCCAGTCACATTCGCCTATTGCACTGGGGCAAAACTGCAGTCGTTTCAGCAAGGTGCTCTGAACCCAGTGGAGAGGTGCCGGTGCTGGAGGACCAGCGTGTTCCAGCCTCCTGGCAAACTGGTGACGTTGTAGACTGTGTCAATACTGGGTGACAGCTCTATGGAGGGGTGGGGGAAGGACATAAAGGAAAGGACATAGAAAGAGATTTCAGAGGATATAGGAAGGACTTAGAGAAGTCTCTGCCTTCTCCTTAGCGCACTGGCTTTTACTATGACTAGTCCCATTCTGAATTTGGGAGCAGTAAGAGGGTATTTTGGGTCCCTGCCATGCCTCRGGTGGGGAACTGACCACACTCAAATACTTAGACATCATTGACTTCAGTGCTCGTGCTGTCTAAAACAGCAACTGCAGTTTCTGAAGAGTGGCGTATCTGTATACTGTTAGGGTATGTGATAAAAGATTAGAGAGACAATGAAGGAGGGGAGCCCGAATAATACGCTGCCCAGCTACTGCCAGGCCCATCCCAGGAGCCATCAACGCATCTAAGGCCCATCTGCACAAGCCCGAAGGAGTACAGGGGCACAATGGTGGGTGGGGGAGAACCCAAATCGAGGACTCTTGAGGAACCACCACCCTGTCTGGGCCTCTCCCAGGGCTGCCCCAGCCCCAGTGTCCAGGTGTGAAACCCATCACCATGAGTCATTGGGAGCAGCTCTCTGGATCACCTTTTGGACTAAGAGGGCTGCTGCTTAGGGGTGGGACACATTATGGGATGCAAGGGAAAGGCAGTTCAGCATCTCACAGGACTTGGGGGAGGAAGCAAAGGTGGAAAAAAGGAGATGTTCAGGTGATTTGGGGAGGAACAAGAGTGGGAAAATAGAGAGGTAAGCAGGTCAAAAGGACTGGTTGTGTGTAAATAGTGGGCTGGTCATTGTGCACSTTTGGCCATGCTCTGTGCCTGATCAGCACAGTCTGTCCTGTCTTCTTATTAAATTCCTTTCTAGCTCTTCCCTGGGTCAGTGACTCTTTATTCTGTCTGTGTGTGTGTGCATGGAGGTGTGAGTGCAGTAACTGGAGTCAGACCGTGGGTCAGAGTGCCTGTGTGTCTATGGTGCCAGTGACTGCAGCGAGTGTGGGTGTGTGATCACTAGTAAAGACGAAGCTGGTGAGCAGGTGAAGTGGCCTGGGAGCAAGGGGGTGAGTGGGTCTCTAACGGCCAGCTCTGAGTGCAAGAGTGCCTGTGTATCTCTAAGGGCTGGGGCTTAGGGCACAGGGCACTGGTTATTGGGACCTGGGAAGTGCCAGCCATCTCTGTCTGTGTGTGGGTGTGGGTGTGGGTGTGGGTGTGGGTGTGGGTGTACGCGCGTGCGCATGCATGGTGGTCTGTACCAGCAACTGGAGTGGGGCTGCAGCCTCGGGGTTTCATATGTCCAGGTGCTGGTAACTAGGGAAGCTGGGATCAAGGGGCAGCTACTTGGCAGACTGTCTAAGACCAGGTGCTGGAGGGATCCACACTGCACACACACACACACACACACACACACACACATCTATTTTCTCACTAGTGAGCTTCTATCCTGCTTAGCCAGAGAGGGGAGCAGGATGAGGCCTTTGGTGCTGTCCATATTCATACCAGTGCTCTGAGTGTCTGTCTGTGATCCATGTGGCTGGCCATATATATATATGTATATATGTAAATATGTATATACTTGTGTATGTATGTATATATGTGGTGTACGTGTGTGCTCTGTGTGCATGTCCCTGCTGGGAATACATCTTCAACCTCACTACCAATTGGACCATGGGACATGGAGTGGCAGCAGCCTCACCTCCATCAGGGTGCTGGATCCAACATGATATATTTTCCTCTATCATATTGATTATGTATTACATTTATTCAACCTTCTATTTTCTTTCCTCGCTCACCATTCATGTTAAGAGCCCAATGCCAAGAACAGCTTTCAAGTACAGCAAATGTCTGATGACTGCACATTTTGGTAGTGCTAGACCCGTATTTCAGGAACGTATATCCCTTTCTGAACCCTTGCTATTAGAAGCAACTATTTAAAGCCCATCCTGCTGTGTGCTGAAGGGATCTGCTGGAGCACATGGATGCGGGGACAGACCCATGTGGATACCAAGAAAATTAAACTTTTTCTTATATCACAAGCCACTGACCAGGAACAGAGAGCATGGAAACAGGCTTGTGACAGCTGTGAGTCTCCACAACTCGTGCTCAGCTCTCTGTGGGGAGGAACGACTGCCTTTTCTCAATTAATCCTGACAGCAGAAAGATTGGACATGTGACAGCTGCCTTGACAAATATCTTGATCATAGTGCTTAATCTTTCTTTGGCGGTCTTCTCAACCAATGAAATATGACTCCTATCTTCAGGCTTGACAAGATCTTGGAAAGCTCAAACTAATTGGTAATCTTGAAGTCTAAAACCTTTGGAAAAATGTTTACATGGTGTAATGGCATATATTTAATTACAAAATTCTTTAACACCTCTAGGACATTGTAAGTGCTATTCTGATCTCTGCTGAGGGCAGTTGCTTTATTGCTGCCTTTGCTGACCTTCCTTTCTCTCATTTTTGCAGTCCTTACTCAGGTCTTTGGTTTTATAATTCCCCTCCTGTACTGCAGTATACCTGTGCTCGAATCTACAGGACAATATTTGGTGAGTGGCTGATCTCTAACTAACTGGAGCGTTCTAGTCAGCATTTTAGTTTTTATATGAATAACGCATGAATTTGCCTTCAAGGTTCTGTGAAATTGTGACTGTAATATTTAAAAAAGCATGTCTGGCTTCTTCACATCCTTGCCCTCTTTTGCCCAAAAGAGGGCAGTCTATATCTGACTTTCTCCCAATTCTTTTTGCTCTTTTTTTTTTCTTCTTACATTCAATCATTAATTGCACAAAAGATGGTGCCACCTTTTATGTACAGTTCAAAATACATGGAACTCCTTGGTTCATCTCTAATGAGAATCATTCACAAAGTAGGGAAAAAGGAAACCATTCACTGCAATTCAGTAAATAATGAAGCACTTTTCCTTTTCAATTTTTCCCCACAAGTAAAAGACAGGAGGCTTATGGTTTGACCTATAGTGTTCACCTGCGAACAGTTTCATTGGGGAAGTAGCATTTGGCCTTTCCCATGGTGGAAGGATAAAATCATCCAGTCTTATGCTTTGTGTGGCACCATATTGGGCTTCTCTCTCTTGATCTTAATGCTCCTTGGGACAAATGTAGTCATTAGGTAACTTGTCTTGTGACTGTGCAGCAGCACCAGCACATCAGGAGATATCTTATCTGTCTGAATAGCCAAGAATTCACCTATGCAATATGCTGTGGAAAGCAGCTGTTGCTTAACTCTGCATTTCATCCTTCTGTCTTCTTTACTGTTGTGGTCCATGCACTTGGTGTCCACATGTTTTGTCTATGGCAGGAAAGGAAGAATGCTGTCATGCAACAGGCACCCCCCATCCCAGGGCCCTCGCTTCAGTGGTTTAGTTTGTCTTTGGTCTGCAGTAGCGCAGGAAGAACCAAGTCCATTCTCCTACCTTTTACAGAGAAGCAGTATGTGAAAGTGGGGTTGTGAATGACTGAGCACAGCAGCCAGTGCAAGAAGATGAGAAAGCTTCTATTCAACCATCAGTGACAATTTATAATACAGAGGTCTGCTTGTGGATTTTATTTTTTGTTAATATTGGCTCTTAGTTTAGACCCCTTTTTATGAATGTGGACTGAAGTCACTGAAGACATACGGGAAAGGGGTTTGTGGAGACTCACTTGAGATGGTCTATATAGTTGACAATCTGCGAATAAGCTCTCTCACACCAACACAATTGTTATACATCACAGCATCATGTACTTTCTCTACACAGGCATGTGCATATACATGCATAGATATACATATATAGAACACTGTGCCTATGTGTGTATACCATAAAAACAACTCCTAGTGAGGTGCTGTGGTGACTTAGATATGTGTAAAAACGCCTAACAGGCACCTAATGTATTAAAAAGAGGCCTATTGATTAATATTAAAAACCTAGCCCTGTTCTTTCTCATTGATTAATATAGCTATTCATTAACACAGAGTAAATTAACCCCACCAAATCAATCACACAACAGGAAGTTGTCCAAGACAGTCTCTGCTTTAAAGAACATTTCTTCTACCATTACATACCTTGGGGTGTCTACGGCTATGTACTAAGTTGGGAGTTTTGAGTGAGTGGAAGAGATGAAGAGTATACTTATATATATATATAATCAGCTTACTCTTTTCATAGTCCATAAAATATCTGTGCCTGGCTCTCTCTCATTTTAATTATCTCACCCTCAAATATCCTTGTTTTACCTCTTTTGACTTCTTCCACTCTGCGGATCTCCTCATGACTCACAGTAGGTCTTGGATGAGGCCACAGACTGCTGCTCCTTTCAAATATTATCTATTTCTTCACAATTTTCTCAAGCAGAATTAGAAATTGCTGTTCCACTGCTAAGTTTCTGAACCTCTGGGGATTTATGACCAGAATGTTTTTATGAAATAATGGACGGTCAAAAATGATAGACTTGACAGCTAAAAGGCAGTGCTTAGAAATGGAAAAGTGAATGGATGGAGGGATCAGTTTCAGGGAGCACTGAAAGGCCAGAGGAGAAATAAGACAGTTATTACCCAGTAACATAAATCAATCACCTGCCTCTGCCTACTATCTTGGGCCTGAACTGTAAGTGTGTACTCCTCTGCAATCACCTATGAAACCAGCACGAGCCTAAAATTAATCCAACTCTCTTATTGTCCGTCTCTGACAACCCAGCTAATAGAAATGCTGGGCATGGGAATTCAGGTAATGCTTGTGAATCTGTGTCTCAGAATGATTTTAAGGATGATTTTAAAAAAATATGTGAGCTAAATTCTGTGCTGAATTTTACCTTATCTAATGATAGGTGCACATTAATCACTGCAAATATAATACTTTACACCCTCCTGTGATTACAGCTGGGGGCTAAATTCTGTCATAGTCTGGACTCTGCTGTACTACATAGTTTAGGGAAAAACTAATTCAGTGAGTATAAAGCCCGTACAGGAGGTAAGAAGCTCCATTTGCTTTCTTTTCAGAACATGAATTAAATTAGAGTATTGAAGCAGGATCTATCAAAAAGAGGTGTTATCTTCCTTAGAAACCTGTGAGTTCTTGCCATCTAGCACTGTGGAAGTGACTCAGCTACCTGAATTGAGACCTAGTTACTTAATTATTTCTTAGGATTTCTGTCTTTCACTTTCTTCCATCAGAGAAAATAAAGGATATCTATGGTTTAGTTTGCATCTGTGGGTCAAGAACTGTCCATTGGTTTGGTTTCACTTAAGAAAATCAACCATGTAAAATATTCAGTTGCTTTTTTTTCAGATGGTCCTTCATTGTCTTTTTTATTAGGGTTTTACCTATACCTATTCCTAAACCTATATCTATATCTATATCTATATCTATATCTATATCTATATCTATAACTATAACTATAACTATAACTATATCTATATCTAATGATCTATATATAGTCTCATCACCTATATCTATATCATCATATATATCTATATCCATATCCATATATTTTTTCTTTGATTCAGTTTGAATACTTGCAGATCCAACTCTTAGAAAGTCAGCTAAAGGAAAACAAAGAGAACAGCTATTTTTGTGCACAAAAAAGGGAAAGTTCTTAGCACTTACTGCTTCAAAAAAGTCAGACCAAAAGTTTAATTCCACATATTTTATCTGCTGACTTTGCTTCTTTTGAGCACCAATGCCGTCTTATTAGTTACTTTTGCTTGATTCTCAGGGTCAGGTTCTACCCACCTCCATGTCCCTTCGAGCCTACTTGATTTCCATTTCATTGTATGTATTTTAAATCAGCTCTGAATGGGTCTCTGCCTGTTTTTCCATTTGACAGTCTGGTAGTCAAATCTCTCCTATGACAAGTGTTGCTGAAGCAAACCCAGTTCTTGAAAAGGTGGAGTTTGTGTCTTCATGAAAAAACCTTTTGACTTCAGAAATTGTATTTGTCAGTAAGAGACTCACACGTATTTATATATAAAGGTATATATACTTTTTAAAGAGTAGTCAGGAGCTGCAAAAAAGATTTTCAAAACTGCAGACTTGTATCTCTGGCTGCTCAGCTACCTTTAAAACTTGACTCCAGATACTTCAGTTGAAGCATCTTTACATGTGTCTCAATTGAAGCACTTGAGCCTTTGCGATCTCTTCAGAGAGCCTGTGCCTACACCAAAAGGATGTTAGTTCCTCAGCCCAACATGATTTCAGCTAAATGGGATAATATGCAAATCCATCACACAGCATTACCACTCACCATAGGTACAGAGAGTCTGCCTTTCTCTTCTGTCATAGACTTCTCCAGATTCCCTCACAGGGTGTCAACACTGTGAAGGGATTTCATTTTTAAATCTAAACTTTCTGTCCCAAACATATACATTATCATTTGTCTGAATAGTCCTGGAAGAAAGTACGTTACATTAAGAAAAGTTTAGAAAAGAATTGAATGGAGGTAATTTATGTGCATATGTATACATATATATATATATGCATACATATATACACACACACTCTTTTATATGTGTGTATATATACACACACACAAATACATATGTATGTATATGTGTATATACATATACCTCTCCCTAAAAAGAAAAAGAATTCCAGAAACCGTGCAAGTTTGTTAGTGGCTTTTTTTTTTTCCAGCAAGGACATTTTCTATGAGGAGTAAGGGCTGATTAGATAAGAAAGTAAATGTTTAAAATGGAAGACAAGAAACATACAAAATCTGCTTTATTGTCTATCTTGTGCAGCACAGGACTTTGAAATTCTTTGTAATGAACAAAGCCTGTATGAAGTATGGAGAAAATAAGTCAGTGATCAAACAAGGTTGTTTCCTCCATTTAAAAAGTTTTGAGAAAGTTTACATTGAAGTTTACATTCAAGCTTAGGATACTTAAATCTTGAATGGAAATATTTTCTTAACATTGTCAAGTGAGGATAAGGAAAGATATGTCAGTGAAAGTGACATCAACTCAAGTAAACACTTTCATTTACTTCTAAAAAGATACTGTTTTATATCCATTTATAAATATATGTATGGTCGATCATGTTGATGTAGGAAAGGAGACAGAATGAATCACATAAATGAATCAACTTAGAATCATAGAATAGAATCATAGAATCATTAAGGTTGGAAAAGACCTCTAAGATCATCGAGTCCAACCGTCAACCCAACACCACCATGCCCACTAAACCATGCCTCTCTAAACTTGAGGCAGCTGTGTGTGACATTCAAGAGGCCTGGAGTTACATATTTAAAAAAAAGATCAATTCAAAACTGCTCCAGAGAAGTTTTCAGAAGTTACAAAAGGGATTGTATCAGGCCTTTTGTGATAAAGAATATTACACTTGTTCACCTTGGAGAATGATTCAAACCTTAGGAACGAGGCCTCAATAGGGCACATTTTGCTTAAAATTAATCACATGCATAAATGGTTTTCTGAAATGGAACCCTGTAGGAAACTTAGCTAGAATTACTACCTGTTAGCAATATTAACCCTGTGGGATATATTATTGGGAAAAGTGGTTTTAATAAATAATGTTTTTGTGCAGGGGACACTCACTGAAGATAAAGGTTCTGAAGCAGGGTATTGAGCAAGTGAAAATCTTGGAAATTGGGATACTGCTAAAATAATGAAAAAAAAGTTCAAGAACATTTGATCCAGCTGTCTTTCCCCAGCTCTTAACACTGCTTACAGTTTAATACCATCTTACTACCACTGCCATTAGAAAAAGTTACCCTACTGTAGATATGCCATTGCATGCAGTGTTCAAACATAGTCCTCTCAGAAGTTTTCAGTTAAAATATAATAAACAAAAATGGATGTGCCTCTGTTTTGTTCAAGCTAATTATATATTGTGACTTAATGTGTAAGAAATAAGAAATCAGGAATACTGTATATTACTTTCACTGTGGGTGTTCAAAACATTATTTAGTGCTTCTATAATTATGATATATTAGGAAAATTCACATTCAGACTTGCAACATCCACCTGAATGAGTTAGAGTACACTGAGCTATAATAGTAATCATAAAAGAGAACAGTTTAAAACGTGCTAGCAGACTTTTCATTGATAATGTATTCAACTAAGTTTGTTATTAAAAAGCCACAGGTGTTTAAGCATGTTAAAATGTAATTGCAGTGACAGTTCAATGCAATTGTTACATATTACATATTAGGACATATTTTTACTATTTACTTTTAAGACATTTGTGCACCTGAGCAACCACAACTAAAAGATCATAAAAGAGAAAAAGTTAAAAAAGGACCCATGAAGCCAAATGACAAAAAGAACAAGAGTTATGAGCACAATTGGTGAGAACTGTAGTAAGTGCATAAATGGACAAGGAACAGCTTAATGTTCTCACATATACATTTTCCACCATAGGAAGAAATCAAAATGCACTTACCCACAGGCTGCTGAACACTGCTGAGCTTTGACTAGTCTCCTAGAACATTAATCACTTGCAAAATCTCAATTGTTAATGTGAATAGAAATTAAATAAACAGTCTCTTTCTCAGAACTCAATTTCTTTACTTTTCTCAGAAATTATTCTGCAGACTGCAATTGTTTGTCTGATTCTCAAGAAACCTTCACTTAGCCTTAATGACATCTCCATCTCCAGTCCCTTCTCCAACTTGAGTGAAATGAATTAGAAATTACAAAAAATAACTGGATTATAAAGCTAACAAGCTAATAAAATATAATTACAAGGGAAAAAATAGCATGCTTGTACCCTCGAAAAGGGCAGAAATAGAGACTTCAGAAAGCCTATTAGGGACTAGACTGTGGTTATTGATTTTACATGGAAAGCAATCAAATTCAGTGGTAAATCCCCTTCAGAGATAATTCTGTTTGAAGAGCGGACAAGTATAATTGTTACAACACACTTCTCTTGTCTACCGTTGGCATGTAGTACAACCGCATCAGCTGCTTAATTAATGAAGGCTGGCTTGGAGCTAAGTCCAAGGAATTCAAAGACTTCAGCTTTGGTGTGAATAATAATGGTGTGGCAATAATGGTGTGGCAATAATACGATCACTTGCACGCTTGCGGAAAGATTTCAGCCTGCTAGACTGGGATTTACACTTTTAAAACACACAGAAGTTCCCAGAGAAATCTGGCCTGTCTACAGGCACAGAAAGCTTCTCTTCTTGAAAACTGTGTGGTTGGTGATCATGGATCGCCAATGCATACTAAGAAATGCCCATGCTGGGGGAAGAGCGTACCTGACATATAGACATCTTTTGCAACTGAAGCTCAGCAGGCAGAAATGGTGTAAGTGGACATTTCTGCCTTCTGTGGACAGGTGAACTGGAATACAGTGCTGCCAAAATACATGCAAATACCCCAGAGACCCAGCTGAAGAGCAGTCAGAGTAAAAGCCACCTCTACATCTAGCAGCTGGAAATGGGCTTTCTTTGCATAAGCTGAAAATGAGAGAAGAAAAAAATAAAGGAGGCTGTCTATTGGGAGGAAGGATACCTGGTCTGGTCCCACAGAACAGCCTGTCTCTGCGTATTTCCCACAGCTGGTGTTTCGTTAAAAGCCTACACGCTCCAGGCAGCAAGACTGAAAATCCCAGTTCTGCTCACTTCTTGATAAAAGTGAGAATCACTCTTGCTTACTTCTGGCCAGGACTTACCTCCAGCCATGACTTACCTCCTTGGTAATGGCATGTCTTCTGTAGAGGTATTAGAGTGTTACCTCTCCTCCTACCTCTGTAGCTGAGGAAGACTAAAACCCATGACCTTTACTTYCCATGTAAGTATTCTAATCACCAAATGATGCAACAAATGCAGGCAGGATATTGATGCCTCTGTTGCCTTTTTTATTTTTATTTAAAAAAAAAAAKGCCTAGCCCTGTTCCACTAGGTGTCTATTCTCAGATGATGATTAAGCAGTTGGATTCCCAGAGGCTGAGGCTGGAGCCCAGTCTTGTCTGTTGGTTCCCCTCATAGACACCAGGGAGGAACAGCCCTGGGGAATCTCTTGGTGGACTTGGTTCCAGATCTCTTTCCAGAGGTCTTCAGAGGTGTCTGTCTCCATCACTGACTTTATAGGAAATGTAGGTGTTCCCTTTAGGGGGCAAGGTGTCTGAAATGTATGAAGCTACAAACTTCAGCCATGTTCACTTGTCTGGTGTCTGCTGTACCACAATATGTTGAAGGGAGAATGGGGATATTGACTGATAATTTTAGACATTTAACTTATGTACCTAGTTAGGTAAAGTGGAGCCCAAAAGGAGCCAGTGGGGAAGGACAGAGTTTTCCTGAGGGTGTTGTGGAGCACCTAAGTAAGACTCCTGTTCTGAATTGCCCTATTTCTCGACTTACTATTGCTAAGCTACTTTGGTTAGTAGTGGCAAATGTCTTACAGCTTGCTGTTCGGATACTAGTTTCTGTAGCCTGTCACTTTCTCACGATAATGTATGCAGTCCTGAAGATTCAAGGGGACACTGGACACGTTGCAAATGTAATTTAAGTATAAACACTTCCTGCTAGTCCTACTCTTTAATGATGCCAGTTAGTTATCTAATCACTATCCTTTGGTATAGCCATGCACCAAGTGCTTTATTGTATGAAGTACTGAAATAAAAAAATCTGTCTTGTAATATCAGCAACACAGACCTGACCAATAGTAGGAGGAAATGAAGTATTGTTTCTGGAGCATGGCAATTTTTAAAAGCTATTCTTGGCTTGCTGACTACCAACTGCTTGCTGACTTCAGAAGTGCCACAACGAACTCATGTGTCATATCAGGGAAGCTTTCTTCTTCTCTTAAAAAATATCCCCCTGATTTTACTTTGGCATTTATGGTGAATCAGAATCACATTGATCTGCTTATGACTTGCATCAGTTTACTCATTGGCCCATTACACAACTCGTTTTGGAGATGTAACTTCATCTTTCTCAGAGGAAAATGGGACTTGTCTGAATTGATCCAAATGCTAGTAAAAAGCAAGCCAGGAAAATAAGATTTCTTTTGTTTTATTAGAAAAGTCTAATGTCCCCTTACCAATAATAAAAATTTAATGAAAAGCAATTAGCAGAAGAAATAATTTTCAGTAAAGGCAGTAATGTTCTATTAAGTCATACTTGATAGCTCAACAGAACTGTGTTTTATATTCAGTACTAAACTCCATGACAAAGAAATTACAGAATTTCTCTCAGGCATAGTATGATTTATTCACCATGAACATGCAACAGTGGCTGGTAGTATCTTTTCTCTGAAAGGACTAAAACTAAACTCAAGGCTTTCTGCAGATACAAATACCGAAACACTATCAGCCGTGAAGATGTCTGTTGGATCTTAACTCTGAAGGTATTARCATCCTGTGATGGAAGATATTCATACTTTATTTCGAGGTTTCATTTGTAAGTGCTGTACAAATGAATAATAAATAGACTTTCAATTAGCGGTTTATCAGTTGCTAGTGCCTATGGGGTTGAGAGACTGTCTATAATCATGGTTTATGTGCATCTACCGATGTGCAGTCACTATCCATGAAATATTGTATTCCCGTCTGAAATAAGGGAATAATACCTATTAATTACATATTACCCACTGAGAATATGTCCAGTATAAAGGCATTAGGGGTGATGAGATAGCTCTTGCTGCATGATGCTCTTCTTCAGCAAAATGCCTTTGCCAAAGCTGGCAGGACTGTTACCCTAAATCTGCTGTTGCAGGCATCCCCAATGCAGAGGGTAATCCCTTCTCATTTCAAAAAATTCATATTCTCAAAGATCACCAGGTCAAAATGAAGGGATGAAACAACAGATTAGTGTCTGTCTGATCTAAGGGGCTTATGTATGTAATTATGATATTAACTGTCTTAGTAACCAAGAACCGCCGCCAAACCTCCACATGCTTTATCATTCCTCTTAGCAATAAAGATTGAGAGGAATACTAGGATAATAAATGTCTCTAATTTGGCTCACCCACTACCAAGAGTGTTGTTATTTTAGTTTTAGGAATGAGCTGGAAAATGAAGGAGTGTTGCATTCTCTGTTGTTGACTTCCACAGTTTGAGTGGTGCAAGTTTGGAGGGGAGATTTTACTTATAGACAGCTGATGTCATCTAGGCTGCATTAAGAGGATGTTAAGATACAGAACTTTACAGTGACACTTTCTCAGAATAATTGAAGATACACTGAATGACTCTTACAAAATGAAATAAGAATTGAGAGCATGGTGTATACTAGGAGGAACAGGGAAAAAGACAGAGGCTTGTCCTCTGAAAGCTTTATCCCTGAAGGGGTAAAATAAAAAATAACCAACTATCCTTCTGTGCTTCCAGAATGGTTTTAAGCTGTGGAGCAGTAAACCATTTAGAGTTTCTGTGATTTCAAGTATCTTTATTTTCTCAGAAATTCTGAGCATAGTCTTATCCCACTTCCAATGTTTTAATTCCTATCCTGTTTGGGAAATATTTCAAATGCTATTTGGACTTGCTGATTCTACGTTTAATGTCTTGGAGAAAGAAAGAAGAATGGCAAATGTTAGCTCTCATGAAAGATAACAGTTATTTATCTTGTGTTACTTTGTGGAGATAGGTTAGGGAAATAGGCACTGGTTGGAAAGGTCAGAGAGAGTTGGGAAAGAAGTGCCCAGGCTGGCAGAGGAGCAGTGGCACTGCTGGGAGGGCAGGAGCATATATCACTGAGCTGTGTGGCATTTTGGCAGTGGAAGAGATGCTAGGGATGAAGATGTTCGCTAGAACTGGGATGAGGAGGAAACTGTGATGTTAACTGGGTTAACCTATCTGTCACAGTCAACTTACCCTCCTGCTCAGCCAGAGGGAGCCAATGACCAACGTATGGGTGACTCTCAGTGTAGCTACAGAGAAGAACAAATTTTCYGTGCCTTTTAATATGGTATAGCAGGTATCTGTTCCTGGTATCTGAAGAACTGTTAATTACTACCCTACGTCTTCATCCATAGCCCAGGCTCTGGAAAAAAGAGGAAGGGGCTCCTGGCTGTGTTATGAGAAGGAGGCCAGAGACTCTGATGGGAGCTTGACAAATGCCAGGGAGCGCTGGGGGGCCTTGGCTGCCCTAAGAAGGTTTTTACTTTCCACCACTGGCAGGTGCTTCTACCACTTGGCTCTTCTACTGGTTAGAAAAACTGGARCCAAAATTCCCAGGACAACCAGACACGTTTTGGGACATACACTTTCTTAGGTCTTGGATATATTGCCTCGTTTTAAAATATCCTGGTGGGCGAGGGAATGTCTTCTGTATCTAATGGAGTGGGACTGTCAGTAAATAAAAGTCCAAATTAAATGAGGATCTATGACAGGAAAGGTGAAATGAGAGCTTCTCTAATTGTAAAATGATTTCATTTTGCCTTGCTAATTATTGAAGTATGAGCTTCATGTAATTATACATGACTGGAAACAGCTCCAGCTAACGTTCACTATGTTTGCCCAATTAAATTTTACAGCATTTTGTTTGAATACAGCTAGTTGCACTCATTAATAAAACCATAGGTGACAATAAACAGGCAGGGCTTCTGAAAGGAAGGTTAGCATTTGCTCTTTCTCCTTCTTAGCCCGACTTGTTTATTCATTGGGTAGTGAGTTGCCTCCATACTCGCTTACTGGCCACGGGGGCCCTGGGAAAGTGCGGCCACCCTGTGCAACATGGTGGTGTGTCCTGCACATCTGTGTGCAAAAGGTACTCCTCAGCGGAAGGACCGTGTACAGCACAGTCCTGTACAAGACTTGCATCCTCACATACGCACAGCCCTTGTGCATGTTGTCTACTGGGAAGACCTTGCTCTCAGACAACTTTGCCTGGGCTTGGAACAGAAAAGAAAAGAGAACAAAGCCTTTCAGAAAAAAACCCCACAAGACCAACAAAACAAAACAGTAAGCAGTGTCACCTGAGAAAATGTCGTCAAATTGAATGATTCCTAAACCCTCTTCTCTCCTCCCTCTGCTCCTCCATCACTTTTCCACTGACTTGAGAAGCCTGGAATAACTCCCTCCTGCCACTGAAAGTTTGTCAAATTAATTTGATGCTAACCTTTTTTGACATTATCCTATTTTTCTTCAATATTTATCCATCCTCCCACAGGTTGTTTATGTCTGTTTCTGGCATCTGTCCCAGTCCTCTTGGGTAGGCGGAGTATGATAGTTTCAATGTAATTTTTTTCACAGTGTCTATCTTTCTGCCTCCTCTGTCACTGAACTCATCCCATGGTCTCAAAAGTGGCAGTGCATTGTTCACAAGTCTCTTGGTAGGTATACATGCACACACACACACGCTCAGAGGTTAAAAAAAAAGAAAAGTCTGGTACTCTTTTAACATTGTTCATTCCGCCTCTGTTCAAAGTTATGAGCTCCTTTTTTTCCCATCTTGGTCTGTTAGTATAGTTCTTTTTGATATTTAGCAAGAAAGTTACTTTCTTCACCTTTATTCCTTACCATTGTGCTGACTGCATAGCACACATGACCCTCAAAAATACAGTGTTAAATATTAAAGTGATTAAAGTTATTGAACAGAGAGAAAGCCCACATTGCACATTTCTTTAGCACTCAGACCAAAGACCCAGTGTATGCCTGATATTCACTTCATCAGCTACAAACTCAGTGAAGGAAACTAATAATTATATTCTGATGTCCTGGTTCCGGCCGGGACAGAGTTAACTTTCTTCCCAGTAGCTGGGGAGGGTGTGCTGTGTTTTGGGTTTGGTATAATAGGAGCGTTGATGGCCCATTGATGTTTTGGGTGCTGCTGGGTGGTGCTTGCACCGGGCACTTTTCGGCCTCCCATGCCCTGCCAGGTGCATGGGAAGCTGGCGGGGGGAGCATAGCCGGGGTGGTTGACCCAGCTGGCCAATG